>JAWWEW010000054.1:6359850-6376341 GCA_035583185.1 Anabacerthia variegaticeps
AAAGGAGAGGAAAAAAGGGAAAGCAAAAGGAGAGGAAAAAAGGGAAAGCAAAAGGAGAGGAAAAAAGGGAAAGCAAAAGGAGAGGAAAAAAGGGAAAGCAAAGAGCTTTGTGTCGTCACTCTTGGACAGTATCACAGCGCTTGGAGTGAGATTTTGCTAAAGACACTCGCCCCAACTCCCATAACCCAGACCCTGCTGGCTTTACCTACAGTACTTTCCCCCAGCACCACACAGGGAGCTGGACCACAGACCTCTCCCTGCCAGGAGTACAAACTGCACACAATCTTTCCCTGGAACATCAATGCCCTGCTCAGTGAAATGCCCATTTTCCTGCCCTGCCCTGGGGCATCTCCCAGGACTGATCCTGCTGCTGCCCCGTGGGTGCTGATCGGGTCCTGCTGCCTGTTCTTCAGTGTGGGACCCCTCTGCAGGCCAGTTTGCCCAAAGTCTTCAAAAGCTCCTAGGGGTCTCTCCAGTGATTTATGTGCCTCTTATCAGTTGTCTTCCTTATCTCCTTGGCTGGGCTGGGAGTCTGTAACACAAACACAGCCCAGCACGCCGTGCCCAGGACGGTCACTGGGGTGGCCAGGACAGTCACTGGGGGTTACACATTTACAGCCCCTTTAAACCCTGTGACAACAGGCAATTCAAAGCGTGTTTGTTCGCTTTGGCCTGCTCTGTGCCAATCCCCCAGTGCTCCCAGGCTGGGGAGACAGCACCCACCAGGCACTGCCTTCAGCAGCATCTCCCAGCCCTGGCTCCCCCTGGAGCCAAGGCACAGAGCTCAAGGTGACACACGGTGACCTTTGGCTCCCCCCTGCTATTTCCCAAACTTGACCCGAGAAGAGCAAACAGGAGCTCTTCTCGTGTTTCGGAGCCGTGTCTCACAGCTGGCACATTTTAAATCACACTTAAATTTACAATGCTGCTCTCCAACCCTCACTCTGATGCACTCTGACTGGGCAGTCCTGAAACCCATGCACTTTGGGGGGCTGTGCAGGGTGACAGCTCAGAGAACATCATAAGTCCCTCTCTTCAACACAGCGTGGACCCCACGTGAGTTAAAGGAACTCAAAGCAAGATTTCACAAGGCAAAAATATTCCTGCATTTATCACCAGAAAAACGCAGGGTATTTTGCATTTCTTCAGGAGGAAATTGATGGGTTTATCAGGCAATTGTGGGGATTTTTAAGGACTGGAGTGGTAAGGACCTAAGAGAGCAAAGGAACATTTCCCTTTGTGTTACTGTAAATTGGCAAAGGACAAGTAGAACAACCTTCTACCCGCAAGAGCTGTAAGTTCAATAAGGACTAAGAACACAATTTTACAAGACAATCAGTTCTGAGCGTTCCTGAAACACCAGGAATGATATTTGGAGTGAGCGTATCGGCTCCTACCTCCTCCAAAAATGGATGGGCAATTTATGGACCACATTCACAGGAGTGACCTGAGAAAAGCCTTCTGAGAACAGCCTCCTTCAGACAGCTTTACACACAGGCTTCCATAAAAGCAATGGAGTTCCAAATACGCCACCATTTCTCCCCACACTAGCTCAAGAGCAGCAACACAAAATCAATACAGTCTCGGAAAGTTTCTGCACTCCCAAATTTAGCAGATAAATTAGCTGCACTTTCTGTTCTCTGAGTGTTTGGTGAGCAATGCAGCAAACAGCAGGGCCACTGGAGCTGCCTGCACACTGCTTTGGACAGGAGGCTGCTGGCCTGGACACCCCCAAATGCTCAGCCCTCAGTCACCACACTGGGACACCCAAACCCCTGCAGGCAGCACCTCCCAAATCCCTTTTCAGCTCCATCCCACACCCCGAGGAGCTTCAGGGCTGAGCACGGCAGTGGTGACCTCAAAAGCAGAGAGCAACCAAGATACAGAGCACAAAACTTCACCTCCCTGCTCTGATCGCCTCTGTCCCAGTGGGAGCTCCTCACTGGAACTCCTTGTCATTTCAAAAGGTGCTTTAATGGCCTCTGCAGTCACAACTCACGGGAACAAACCGTGATGCACGGACAGTAAATAAGAAGCTGTGTATTTACTACTGCTTCTCTGAAGTCGCTCAGGACAATGTAAATGATTACAGTAGAGGTCTGGGTAATGCAAAGTAGTCATCCCATCCCACCACTGAAAAACGGAGCTTTACAAAATGGCCATGTAATGCAGGAGAGTTCCCTCCTGTTAAAGGCCCACGGGACCTGCAGGAGCTGCTTCTGCTACAAGATCTGTTATCTGGGGAACTTCAAGTCATTTGGAGCCAAGGAAACATCTGCATTATGAGGTTGCCTAACAACTTTTAAAACAGGAAAAAAACCCTTGTTATGATATACAGCAGATTATTTTGAACAGATTCTACCACACAATCAAAGAATATCCTGAGCTGGAAGGCACCCAAAGGGATCCTCAAATCCAACTCGCGGCCCTGCACAGGACACCCCAACAATCCCACCTTGTGCCACGTTTGAGCAGGCACAATTACTCTGCTTTCCCTCCAGCCACCACACCAGCAGGGCTGGGTTTGCAGGATAACTATTCAGCCAACAAAACATAGCCAAGAGGCAACAAGTGAGAGTAGGGTGGAGACCCTAAACCAAAGGCAGTGGAACCATCCCAGGATCCCACCCCAGACCAGCCACGGGACCATCCATACACCAACAAATAAATCACCCCTGCCCCTGATAAATCATCAAGTATTGCAAAAAAAAACCTCCTTTGCTGACAGAGGTTTCAGAAAAAGACAACAGATTTGGAGAAGTAAAAAGGGTTGAAAGCGTGCATATGGATTTCTTGACAGGCAAGTCTGTGAAAAAAAAAAGAAAAAAAAGAGAAATCTGTAGTATGTTTACTAAAGTAGGTAAAATATAAACATTGCCAAGTGCTGTAAATTCAGATCTGGGAAATACCAACAGAGAAATCAAAGCACACAGAGAAATTCCTGGTACACAGTAACAACCAAGCTCATGGTAAATGAAAGGGAGTTGTGTCCCTTTTTCAACAGCTCTGCTTTTACAGGATGCTTATCAAAGTTATCAGTACATCACATTCCTGGACCTGCCTCTAAGTCACCTCTTTTATGACAGAAATTGGTTTTGCATAACACTGAAAACGTTCCTTTGTGTGTGTTTATTAGAATGAGCCCATTGCTGCTTTGCAGGCAACTCCGAGTGTAACTACGCCTAAAACTCACAACTCATTTCACTTTCCATTGTAAATTTTATTTTGGTACCTCCAACTCTGCAATGTGTCTACAAATATCTCCCAAACCATCACTCCCTGGGCGTTTTTAGCTGTGCTTTTCTCCACTGGATGTTTCCTTTCTAAATGCCTGAACTCTCAGCTGTCCCCTCGCAGTCCTTTCATCTTCTGGAAAGCTTCAAACTACAGTTATTTAAATCACCCAAATGAAAACTAGATCAGGTTATTTTTGGAAAACCCCTCTGAGCAGCAAAGGCAAAACCTCTGGTCTTCAGCCACATTAAGTGTTTTATTTAACTCCAGACAACTGCCTGTGGATCTGAGCTCCTCAAAATGGAAGGGTAAGTGCAGGGTGGGCTCCCAAGATGAGCCGCCTGACCAGACATTCCCACTGAAACATGGCTATAATTAAAGCAATTTCTCTCTAAAGAAAGCAGCATCCTGAGATTTAGAGACTGCCCACAAGACTAACTAAAGCTGCACCACTTAAGTGCTCCATAAAATTCCACACGAGTGGAAACAAAGAAATGCTGTTCTCTCAGCCAGAGAAGGGGGGAAGGTGCAGTGCTATCAGAATGACCAATATTAGCAGCACAGATTTTTTTCTTGCCCACTGTTTTAAAACACTTTGTGTGTAGGTACCAAGGCAGATGATGTTGCTGTCTAGAGAAACTGCCTTTCATTTCAGGCATGGGTCTCATTCTCTCAGCGGAGCAGCTTATTTCTGCTAATGACAGAGCAGACGTCAGAGCCCGCTCCCCTCCCGGCCCAGCAGCGCTGTTGTAATCAGGAGATTAAGTGTGCTTATTCATGTGTGAAATGCAGGCTTGATCCCTGTCTCATATTATAGACTGTCTGCAGCAAATGGTCAGCATATTCCTCATCATTTCATAAGACTTAACAACTGAAATGGATTCAATTACATCTCACTTCCTTTACTGCACTTACAGAAAACAGCAATAAATACTTAGTAGTTAAAGGAGTAAAACCCTGCTAGTGCAAGTATGACCTTTGCTCTTTGCTACACGAGCAGGTTCAGCTGCGAGGCAGCAGGAACATTATTTGAAAAGCAAACACACGCAATGAACACACCAGAATGAAAGCACAGAGCTGTGAGACAGAGGTGTAAGTAAGTTTGCAGCAAACCTCCAACAGCTCATTATCCCTCTGTGTTCTTGCAAAGGATTCCAAAAGACGTGTTAAAAGGTATTTGCAAAGAGGGTCTGTGTTTCAAGGGATCATATGATCTCCTGCATGACCTTAAGTGATAGAAACCAAAGCTGTCAATTCTGGCATTTGGGACCTAACACCTTTTCATCCCAGAAATACAGCTCGGTGTGTTTTACACATCCCTGGACACGTCCCCCCTGCCCGAGGGGAGCCTACACACTGATCTTGCCAGTTTTGGTACTGCACACAAACACCACATTTCTCAGCCGCTCAACAGCACCCAGTGACTCCTCACTGTACAAACTGCCAAGGTTTTTTCCTTTAAATCTGGTTCACTTCTCTGGAAGTCAGAGAAGTTTCTTTAAAAAAACGGCAAAAAAAACCCCAAACCAAAACAAAATGTACACAGTTTCAAAGATAACTGGAAAATTCACCTTCTTTGTAGCTCTCTTACTGCTCCTGGGCAACAACCAGTCGAATTGGAGTAGATTTCAAGCCCTGTTTTTCAGCCAAGGACCAGCTCCCAGTCTCACACACTGGCTGTTTGAACACTATAAATTATGTTTTAAACAGAACCTCCCAGCTACAGGCATGACCCCAGGAGTGCTCAGCTGCCCTCTGCTAATGAACCCAAGAGAAAGGGCTTCTCAGCCAGCCACGTTTTCCAGGAGAAGAGGAGGAAAACATTAAGAAATGCTCCAAGTGATTAGTCTGAGTCTAATCTACAGCAAGAGGAAACATTTTCACACTGCATGAAATAACTTCTGGCTTTGGTCACGCTTCAGACATTAATGCAATTTCTCCTTCCAGGACTCTCAGTAGATGCTCTTAACTCGTGTATGACTAAAGCAGTGGGATCTGATGGAACAGCATGAGGCTCCCCAGTTGGACCCGTGTACTTAGGGCTGATCTGGTAAGCTGCTGAGAACGAGGCTGCAAAGTAAGACCATAAGCCATTAAGCATAAAATAACCAATGCAAATAACCATTAAGCTACACATGAAATGTAGTGGCCTCATTCACATCTGGTACCACCACGTCTCATCACTCGCCACCAGCAAAATCAGGAGATGGCAACAGTTTGATGGCCTTGTGCCTTGTCCTCCTGAAATCCAGGGCTTCTTACATCCTTTGTGTACTGACTGACACATTCCCACAAAAATAAGAGACCTGAAATACTTGGAGACATAAATAAGCACCTCCTTAGCTTTCATAATTACATGCTAATACCCCATGACATGCAAATTCAGATCACACAAGCCATGCATCATGCTGAAAATACCTTCAAAATGGAGGTTCTTTTCCCTAAAGGAGGCAGTATGGGATTCCTAACTCTATTTTCAAGGTGAAGCTTTAAGGTTAGACACCAGTAACAGCTCTAAAACAACATGAAATGCTTAATAAAGCTACTTGCAGTCTGTAGTGGAGGAGACACAAGACTAAACCGAGCACCATAAGCTGTTCATAGCAGTGTTTCAGCCATCTGCATTCAAGGAAAGTCTTTTAAGACCTTCTTTATTCCCCCAATAACATAAACGAGGGTTACCATACCTCACTTGTTCTTTCAAATAAAAGCCTGAGGTGATGCTTTAGCAACTCAAGACAGCAAAACAAATGCCATGATTTATTATTGTTATGATGCACTGAAGTTTTCCTTGTAAAAGCACTGCTTTGAAGACTCCTGTGTGTGAAGTTTCCATCACTTACTGCACGTGAGCCCCGAGCAACCCAAGGAGCAGGAGTCCAGAAGGATGTCCTGCCACAAAGTGTTTTCCTGAAACACAGACCTCATCAGGAGCTGACTTAAGAGCTACTTTCAAAATACTACCCAAGACAATTCACTAGGTGCCAGTTACCCGAGCAACTGGGACCTAATTAAATCTATCCAGCACTTGAGGGATTAGCCTGTTTTCTCCTCCAGTCCTGCAGCCTCTCCCACGAGATAACACACAGAGCTATGGTGAGATTTATTACTTGCTGACTACTTCTTAACATATGCTGATCTGGCCTTTGAATCAGAGTGAACTTTGGTGTAAGTGACATTTCAAAATAATTATGGACTATTTTTTATTCAAATGGTATTGATAGGACCAAGAAAAAAAAAACCAAACCAAAATAAAACACCTCCTATGAAGGATTTTCTCAAATTCTCAGCCCAACAGCCAAGTGAAAAACTTGTCATGATTTTTCACCAGTGCTGTGTCTATTATTTCTTTGTTCACTGCTTTCCAGACAGGGATAACCACATGCACACTGCTCTAGAGTTTAAAAAAACCCACAAACTAAAAGCCTTTTTTGGAGAGGGGAACAAAAAAGGCACCACACCAAAACCCCCAAAAACTACACACCAAAACAAAGCAAAACCCACAGCAAGAGTTCTAAGAAGAAGATCCCTACATAAACCCAGACACCAAAACCCCCAAACATAACCACTCTCTTCCTCCCGTGTTGTGCTTCAGAACCAAACCAGGCATCACATGCACAGTGTAGGCTGGAGGAGGCAGGAAAAGTTTCAACTGTCTCCTAAAGATAATCACAGGCAAGTTTTTATTATTCATCATCTCTCCACATACTTATCTGTGGGGCTAAAGCACTTATCTGCCTAAGAACAGTAAATATACTTTAGAACTTCCATGGAAGAGCCCTCCCCTAAGACACACATCAACTCCAGACTACACAGCAGAGTGTGGGTTCCACACAGTGCAAAATGACCTCAGAATTTCATTACCTTGACATACAACGCTCATAATTTATCCCCAACAATTTTCTACACTCCAAATGAACTGAAAGACATGCACTGAGCAAAGATTTCACTGTCAGGAATTCTGTCATGCTCCTGAAATCCTAAACCACTGTGAACTCCCACGTGACTGGAAGAGAACAAGATAGTTCTATTTACCTTTGGCATCTCGGATACCACAGTGCATCCTCAGAAGAAAAGCTCTCAGCCAAAAGCATGGATGCAATAAAGTTTGGTGCCAGAACAGAACTTTATACAGCAGCATTTGTTAGAAGTCAGACTCTAAAGTTCAGCATGTACATGTTTAGATTCGTTCCCATTCCTGTTACTGACTCCAGGCTTTAAAACCCCACAGGAATTGCATTTACCAGCTCCATAGAGCTTGCACATCTTTCCAGGGCAGATTTCAGACTGCTGGGCCCCCAGACAGAGCCCCTGACTCTCAAGAACCAGCAGAAAACAGTGACCTGGTACAGGAGGTCACCACTGGCACCTGCCCATCCCTCTGGCAACAAACCTGTAACCAGGACGTGCTGCCAAATTCCAGTAAAACCACCAGTCCCAAGGGAAGTCACCCCTAGTTTGATTCAGACATCACAGCCAGACTTCTTTTTCACATTAACAATGTTTTAGTCACAAATTGCATCACTCAAACCACAGATCCCACTCGTGCACAAAGGTGAATTAAACTCAAACTTCTTTTGTTTCCAAGTTTCTTTTTTAAGCTTAAAAATTCACGGGAGCATTTGATCACGTGCTGCTTGAGTTAAAAACAGAGCATGATGAGTGACTCTGTTCCAAACATCACCTTTTCTGTGTCAGGGCAGCACAGAAACACCCACCAAGACAGGAGGCTGCAAGAGCCCTGCTCAGCTGCAACTCCTACATCCATTCATGAAAGAATTCTTCCAATTTCAAGCACACCACACTCCCAATTCCCCCAGCACCAGGGGGATGTACTCATGGAAAGAGAACAGACCCAAGGTGAAACATTATCAGGAGCTGAAAAACCTCACAGAAAACCTACACAAGCAGATGGTATAATTTGGGTTTTTTAATGCTACTTACCATTTACAGCTGCAAATATCAAACATGCTTTGAATATGCAAATTCTCAGATCGACAAAAAAGAGGACAATGCAATTCCTGGGAAAGACAGGCAGCCATAATGTTCAAACAGACTGCACCCCATTTCCATCCACTACTCATAATTACTTTATTACACTGTGAAAGGGCAATTGGTTTCCAGATGATCTAATAACCTTGGGCTGCTCTTAACTCTTTAATACCAGTCTTAACTACAAGCCCTACAAATCTACAACTTTAAGCCAATTACCACAGTAATATTGAACACACAGGGTAGATGTGCTCTGCCTCACATACTCACACCCCAGCACACGAGACACCAAAGAACATTCAATTATTAAGCAGGAACTGCCATATATATATAAAAAAATCCATTCCCAGCCCTGATCTCAAAGGAATAGCTTTATTACCAGGAAATGGAAATCTGATTTTTGGCTTCTTTGTTAGATTTCAATAAGAAATGGAGCAAATACAGCGTGTTTTGACTGCTTGGAAGGGTAAATTCCATAGGGATCTGTTACCATGTCAAACTTGAAAAAAAAAAAAGAGTCCCCAACCTTAAGTGCTTGAATTGTATTGACTCATATTATGGCTCAGTCATTTCCACACTGTCTTGTAATTTAACTGCTCGCTGGGGCAGCTTTAACTCATCAGTCACTGAGTAAATGCCAGAAACTTCCCAGTGTAAGGAATAAGAGTCACTGAGCTCCAGTTCCAGTGCTTGGGTTCAAACAGCGACCAAGGGCAGGAGGAGAAAGGCTGGGAACTCCCCTCCCTCTGAGGAAGTGGACACACTGGCCCTGCTTTAGGTAAATATGTTGATTTGGGAGGCTGATTAGATTGACACACTGAAACCTCCCCAGTAAAGAAACTAAAGCTACTTCGGTTTTAAGTTTTAGAAGCTTTTAATGCCATCATTTCACTGGCCAAATGGACATGCAGAGAGACAAAATTATGACACGACAATGGATTAAAATACCAAATGTAATGGCAAAACTTGCATTTTCTCCAGTTCCCAACACTGACCAAAAGTGAGGCCCTGATCCTCCAAAACAACACCAACACCCAAAACCTGACAGCAACATTCAAACCACAAAGTGGTTTACATTTTAAGCATCTAAATGGAATAAAAGCTTATCAGATTCCAGATGCTGCTGAAACACTCACTGCCTGCTAAGAAAATTTCAGTTTTATTTCAAAAACAAGTCATTTTGATCTCTCCAAATAAGCAAATTCACAAAGACAACACTGCCAAACCCAAAGCGTTTTTATTGCTAGTTTCAAGAAAATTCAAATCAGCACTTAAGACAAAACTTATTACATGTACAAAACTGGTGTTAGAGAAGCAGCAATTACCTACCCCCAGACTGGGGGGTTGGAATAAGAGCTTTACCCATCACACAGCTTTTACAGTCAGTTCAGCAGAAAAAGGGGAAAATAAAGAATGAAAAATCTGCAAGTATCAAACTTTCAGGAATCACCACTAACACATTCCAGCTTTGTTATTTCACACTGTACTGTCATCCTGTGGAAAAGAAAGAGATATCCTTTTTCAGAGAAGACTAATTAAACCAAGTTTCCTTCCAAAATTTGCCATTACTTCCCAGGAGGAATGCACAGCTACGTTGTTAATGCTGGATTTACAGCCACCATCTCTTCTGCGCTTTTGCTAACATTGGAACAAGCCTGAATTCCAAACACACCAATTACATAAAAAACATTGTAAGGAAATCCACACATCACAATCAAATACAGCTCAAATATCTATGCCAGTAGTAAAACATTTATCCAATCACCAAGACCTTATCTTGGCAAAACTTGACATAAATATTTCCTAAAGAAGGCCAGCTTGTTTTAATCATTTACATTTTTCAACACTATTTGTTCTCACTTTGTATCCAAAGGTCAGAACTCAAACCCCAACCCCAGGCAAACTTTGGAATAAATACTATTTTTGTCCACTCTCCTGGAAAGAGTTTCATTTCTGCTACGAAAGCTGAAGTATAAAAAGCAGATTTCCCCTGATTCATTTAGGAATACTTTTCACAGGCAGCTCACGGCAAGTTTCTCATGGCTCCTCTCCTTTATTATTTAACTGTGTTACATCATTACAGGCTTTTCCAATCTTTCCTCACAGAGAAATGTGCTCTGTGTGTATATTCTGCAACACACCAAGCTGAGCAGCAGCCAAACAAGGAGCAGGGCTAAGCAAGGGCCAGTTGCTGTGGGTCTGAACTGAGCCAGCTGGAACTGCAGCTTCCCTGACACAGCCCTTCTCCCCTCTAAATGCCCCTTCTGAAATCATCTTCTTTGAGACGTACTAGGGAAGATTTGCACATTAATCTGCATGTTATTCATGAGTAAATTACTCCAAAAAAGGCCTTCCCATCTTACTTTGGTAATCTTCATTACACTGAATGCTTATATCCACAGCACTTGCAGTGCAGTGATGTGTCAGGATCAGAAAAATGGAAGAAGCTCCCCTCACACACCAAAAGCCACTTATGAGACCCCCTGGACAAGCTGTTCCTAGAGCCATGCTCAGTGTTCTGCACACAAAGGTGGAAAGCTCATTATTCAAGATTCATGCAATTGCCTGTCAATATTAGAGAGTCACATCAGGTCACCTGCTAGTCTAGGACTACAGTGATTTAGACACCATCTCTCTTATTTACCCTTAAAATACAAACTAGAACTACTTAGTGTTCTTTTATGGCATTTACCAAGCCTGGCACTTTAAATACACAAGGTTCAAACCAAAAAAAAAAAAAAAAGAAAGAAGTTGTTTGAAAGCAGAGGTCGATACCTTGGCCAAGACATTAGAGCTCACAAAAACTAATCTGCAGCTTGTTGACCCTCTCCCATCTCTGAGCCACTGCTTCAGGAGAGCAGTCAGAGCTACTCTGCAGCCTTGAGGGAGATGGAAGTGCTCAGCATTTGCATCAAACACCACAGGCTACGTGGAATTTCTGCTTCCCAGGGCCTAGAAAATGCTCACAGTCCTCTCCAATATTCTGACTCTTGGCTGTGTAGCCAAGTCCCCAACAATGTCACACCCCTAAGAGCCAACTCACAGCTCAGCCCCTCAATTGCTTTTGTTTTCTGCCTGGTGCATCCCTCTAAATTAGAATTAGAATTTGTTTAACCAAACAAGACTGGCTGAGACCAGCAGCAGTTCAAACCAAGTTTCACTCAGGATTCAGACATGCACAGTGGCCACCCGAGAGACACCACAACCCCTGGGGAGTCCAACAGCTCCAGTCAACACCTTTTAATCCATTTATCTGCCAGAGCCCATCCCAGAATAGCCTTAATTTGAAAATCACTTGGCCAAAAGAGCATTTCATGACATCTCAACACACTATATCTATTTCTGCAATTGCCTTCACAGTTGTTTTTTTCCACCAGTAACTGGATCTCAGGCGAAACATTGTGTTCTCCTCATTTATCAACAAGTTACAGAAATACTGCTCTTCAGTGCTGTACAAACTGGTTTTATTCCTAATTCAGCCCACACAGTATCAGCACAATCTCTCCATGTCACTTGAAAAAGTCCCAGGACAAGGAAAGATTAACACATGCACACTGACCTAACACTCAGAGCCAGCTCTATAAAGCTGGACATCCATTAAAGAATTAAAAAATTAGCAAGGTCAGGTTTCCTTCTGGCTACTCTTAAGCAAAACAATAGACAACATAACCCCCCCCTCAACCCGAAAGACAAGGAGATTTAGGATTAGTTCAACGATAAACAGCTTATTTTCTTTCCCACACAGAAGAATCAAACCCAAGCTCTCTGGCAGTGAACCATTAACCACCCACATCAGGAGACAAAAGCCTCACCTTGCCACCTTTCTATCAATAAAAGTAAGCAAAAGAGGGGTCGAGAGACACACCAAGGGATGCTCTGCAACCTGTGGTAAAATTGCAAAGACAGCCGATGCATTCTGACAGAACAGCTGTACACATCATTATGTTAATTAAAATTAAAGTCTCATCTACTTAGCATACAAGCAATTCACTGAACCTTAGTGACAATAGGAAGGAACCATTTCCTCAAAGGGACATAATCACATACAACTGGAACAAGTTGTCTGCTTACACTGAAGGCCACAGGAGAGGGGAGATACAAAAGTACTCCAGAAACAGTCCTGGCTATTTTAAGTAAAACAAAGCACTATCAACTCTAAAACACACACAAAGGAAGTGGTCGGATAGATTACGTCAGCCCTTGCCTCAATTCATAAATCCTAACCACAAAACAAGACAAATTCTTAACTGCCTTTCTCTGGAAACATGTTTTAAGTGAACACACGCAGTTTATGCCCCAAAATACGCTCTCGAACAACACTCGCTGATGCACCACTTTCCAACAGCGACCAGGGGGTGAAAAAAATTGTGTAATCCAAGTCAATTCTATCGTGCTGCCAGATCAAATAACATTTCAAGAAGTGCCTGCCAAGCACCCAGCCTGCCAGAGCACAATGAGCGCTCAAGTGCTCGGGACTCAAAACCACCTTTCACTGGTCCCAGAGATCTTTATGAAATAGTTTAAACACCGCTAAATTACAGGGTTGGAAAAACAAATAAAAGCTTTTAAATGCTGCTCCTACACCATTCTCAACTTGCTGTAAGGCACCTCAGACGTCTGTCTTGTGATAGTCACTGGGCAAAAGTACTCGAAAATGCCTGTAAGAACAAAAACTGAGAAAAATGTGGAGCCGGTCGCACGTCTGGAACTAATTGCCTGCAGATTACCGGCTTTGCATTGGAACAGTGCTGTCTGTAGGGTTTGAAACCCAGTTCCTCCAAACCGAGTTCCCAGCACAAACAGATCTGTGGAGCATCTGAAACTACACTTCACTTTCTGCTACTTCTGCCCAACGTTAAGTTTAAAACAAAACACACACGCACAAAAAAAAAGGAATTCAGTGGCCTTGTGAGCTGCCCTTTCCACTGCCCTACAATCCCAGCCGCCCCATATGGCTCTGAGCAACCAGCCAGCCACACAATGCCCCATGCAGGGCGAAGCCACATGGACTCAGAGCAGCTTAAAACCAATTGCAAAACAAAGCAGAGCTGGTTTCTTCCTCAGGAAACAAAGTGGCCGAGCAGGTCTCCTGTCACTATCTTAAACCCCCATTAAACATCGTTAAAAAAAGTTACACACACACTGTCCCAATTAGTACTTCAAAGGCATTCCATTGTATCAAGAGCAATGAAAAAGCACTTTCTTCCAGGATAAGGAAAATGCAATCCTTATCTCCTTATCTCATTTGCTTTTAAAAAACAGAATTAAACACAGCGGCGGGGTTGGCTGAACTGTTTATATTTAGAACAGGGAGGTAAAGCATTTGTTGCAGAAAGAAAACCCTGCAGCCTTAGAGCATTCTGAACTTCCCAGGCCAGTAACAACCTACCTACACCTCACCTACCGAGTCGAGCCAACTTTTTCCGAAAATAAAAAAACAGCCAACAAAAAAACACCAAACAAAAAGCCCAGCAGAAACCAAACAAAACCCCGAACAGAAACAAACAACCCCAAAACCAAACAAAACCCAAACAAGCCAAAAAAAAGGAACCAGGAGCAACCAAAAAAAGGAGAAGAGAGAATTAAGTCAAGCCTTTTCCTCCATCCAGCCGGTCCTCCTTGGCCAGGTAACAACAACTGAAGAGCAGCCCTAATGCTCATCGGGGGAAAGCAACTTGTGCAGGGGAAGGATGCGGGTCCCCGGTCTGGCTCCTCTGTCGGGATGGTCCGTGCGGGGTCCCGGGGGAAGGTGCGGGGTCCCGGGTGCGGGTCCCGGGGAGGGGGCACTCACCGCCAGCCTGGGAGGGCTCGGTGGGGCCGGGAAAACACCCCGATCCCGGCGGGCATTCCCGGGGCTGCGCTCCGGGAGGAGGAGGAGGAGGAGGAGGAGGAGGAGGGCTCCGGGAAGGGCAGGCACGGAGGAAGCGGGGCCGGGAGGCGCAGCTGGTGAACAAAAGGAGGCCCCTCCGCCGCCGCCGAGCAGCTGCGCCGGCCGCGGGGCGAGCGGGGTCTGCGGGCCCGGTGTCCCCTCCCCGGTGTCCCCTCCCTGTCCCCCCCCACCCGGTGTCCCCTCCCGGTCCCCACGCACCGGCCCCGGTGCCCGTGCCGGTCCCACGCTCGCACACACGGACACACGCGCGGCTCCTTCCCCGCCTCCTCCTCCTCCTCCTCCCCGCTCGGCCCCGCCGGAACCGGGAGCCCCGTGATTGATGGCAGCGCTTTAATAGCGTGGTCAGCGAGAAAAGGCATCTGCAGGCGAAGGAGGAGGAGGGAGGCGAAGCATCATCACCCCCCCGAGCTGCAGCAATAGCGACGGCCCGGCCGCCCCCCCGCGACACGGGGCAAGGCACGACAAGTCGCGATAGGGGTCCCGACAGAGCCCATCCCCGGGGAGGGCACGGGAGAGATGCCGGAGCAGGGCACGGCAAAAGGCACTTCATGCACAAGGGTTTGGGTCGCGGCGTGCTCAATTAGTGAGCCATTTTGTTTAAAATCCTTTCCCCACCATGTCTGCCTTCCCCCTCCCTATTAGAAAGAGAAATTCATCTGCTCAGCAAAACATGTTCCTCTTAATTGTATTTAATTGGGGTTTGGGTGGGTTTTTTTAATAATGAATATTCACACAAACCTGCAACTCGTCTCAGTCTCACAATGTCTTGCTCTGTTCTTCACCACCACGACCATGACCTTTCAGCTGTTAGTACCGACTTAATTTTAGAGCAAAGCTTTGCTATTTCCCTTGCAGAATAACATGCAGAACAAGTCATCTATGTAATCCATTACCTCAGGGCAACGTACACTTTATCCCTGCCGAGCAAATCCATTTCCTAGCCGTGCAGTAATATTTTACCTATAAAATAAATACAGGAGTACACCTTCCCAGACCTGGCTTTACAAAGGCAAGCTAAAAAAATAAAAACTTAGAAAAAATAATAATAATAATCATTAAGGTTCACAGACCCAGTTAATTAGAGCGACACCCTCAAGTACTGCCTGCCAACTTAATCTTTCCAGATGCTGTTAATTATTTGTAGTCGTGTATTTTCCCCTCTATTTATCCACGCATATTTCTACCATGTTTCATACCATAGCCCAGGAGTCCTTCAGGAGACAAAGACCCAACTTGGAGATCATTCTGTACTTACTAGAAATAGCTCCCTAAAACCACACACCCAGCTGAAGGAGCCTGATTAATTCTAATGCCCTTGCCACATCACAGGCCTCTGATCAATACAAATTGAGGATGGTGTTCATCATGAGCTCTGCTCCTGCAATATTCATCCTACGACAGCTCCTCGACTGGAGCCTGTCTTTGCCAGGCCTGGTTCAAAACAAGCTTTGTAACCAAGTAGCCGTGTGATAGCTCCAAACCTGCCAGAGCTGAAATCCAATCCCCAAGTCAGCACAAAGAAACCACACTGCATTTATCCTCACTCTTCAATTTTCTAATCAAATGTGGCCCAACACCTGGCAAATCGTAGAAGGGAACTTGCTGCTCCAGTGTGTATTTAAATCAGTGTTTACTCCTAATGACTTCCAAAAGAGCTTTCCAGCAGCAAGTTAATTCAGGCCAGGTTCCATCATTTGAAAAATACCCTGCTTGATGGTACTTGTTTAAAACCACCTTCTCCCTTTAGGGCACACGACCCCACCAGCTTGGATCACAAATCCTTAAAGTCAGTATATATTGGAAAAACACACTCAAATAATATCAATAATTTAAAAACGCATAGAATGCTTTGTAGCTCAGTAGGATGAAAGTTGTTCAAACAGTGCAGAGTGCAGCATCCAGCAGCCTGAGCACAGCAGCAGAACTGGAGACTATTCCTGAATCTCAGACACTGTCTTGCAAATCCAAGACAAACCAACTTCCGAATTCAGCAGTGTGGGAGATGGCAGTGAAATCATCTCCAGTCCCATCTGCTTGTGTACAGCATATTGGAGATCCTTGAATGAACAGAACAGCCACAGCATTCAATCACCAACATCAGAGACAACTCAACTCTCACTAATTGGCTTTCCTATGAGATATGGAGATCTGCCCCCATTTCAGAGACTGAAATAAAAAACATGCAGAGTAGTCTCAAGCTCCATTTTGCAACAGGGACTTTTTATCTTGCCTTTTGGAAACGGATTATAAAAGATCTTTTCTTGGTCATGAAATACACCTTTGCTAGTCACAGCATTATAAACTTAAAACAGCATTTCTTTTACTCTCACTTCTGAAAGCTGGATGTCTGAAGGGGGGGGGGGGGGTGAGTTAAA
>JAWWEW010000054.1:6376351-6414588 GCA_035583185.1 Anabacerthia variegaticeps
CCCCCCCCCCCCCCCCGAGCGAACACACATACAAAGCCCAACAAAACTATGCAAAATCTACTTTCATAGGGTCAGGCAAATAGACTGGAGGGAATGAGACCCTGAGTGGAGATTCACTGGAGCTGGAAGAGCTGCCCACAGACCTGGCATGGTCCAGTGTGCAACAGTTCCTGGTGCTACCCAGTGGAATAAAGCTCAATCCCACCGCCTGCAAAATCCATCCCGGTTTTCCTGGCAGCCTCCATTTATCAAAACAAGCCTGTCATGTCGAGTACCATTAACAGATAATGAACTGAGACAAGGGATGCAGTTACAAGCAAAGCACTCCGCATGCTACAGGCCTGAGCACACAGCCAAGGGAGCTGGTATTTACTATAAACATCATAATTAAATAGAACACCTAGTTGAAGAAACATTAAGGTCGTGACAATAAACAACAGAAGCTGGAAATCTGGAAAGAAATCAGGCTTTGACTGGCTGTCAGTAATTGCTGACACCGCTTCAAGGCATGCACGCCCCAGCCCAGCACACCTTCCCCTCTCGCAGCTGAGGCACCTGTCAGCTGGGCGTGCTGGGTTTGCAGCCTGTACCACTTTGTGCCCTGTACCCACGCACTGCAGCTCAGCAAGGACTGAGCCCTGCCAAGGCACAGACACCGGCTCTTCAAAGGGCTGGAAAGGGGCTGCTTTGGAGACACGCGACTCAGAACAAACGGGAATGATTCAGAACCGCGCACGAGTCCTGCCGTAGTTGAGGAATATTAAACACACACACACAAATTTGGAGAATATTAAATAGAGAGAGAATCCCTCCAAGCCATAAGATCTATGGATCAGCAGCGTTCTGCACCTCTTCTGACAGAATTAGCCATCAAGCACACATAAACATCTCACCCACTAGAAAAACTGCTCCAGAGGAGCAATTTCGGGTCTCCCAGGTATCCATACACTTGAAACACAAACTAACCGTAAACAGGCTTAATGAGATTATACAGATTAAATGGGTACATTAACTTTTCTTTTTCCAACAGACATCCACGACAAAGAGGTCCCACAAACACTTAAAAGCATCTCCCTCTCACTCTGAGTTCACTCATCCAGTCAGGTTTTTAAAAGGCAGGTTCGAGTACATTGTTTGACTTGCACAAATTGAGGCTTAAATGACTTAAGAACGCAGAGAGATGTGAACAAGACAAGTGTTTTCTAAAAAGCTCACACATAACACAACTTCCCAGCTTAGGCAAGCACTAAGTCTGACACACCAAACCCCTGCTAGGCTGGACCTATTTTTAAAGGGGGACTCAACACTGCCTTCAGAGCCCCAAGGAAATCAAGCTCTCCCCTCGGATTTGGCCTTGGGGAGGGGGGAAGAGGAAGGGAGTAGGTTCGTGGGGAATAATATTATCTCAACACTGTTTTCCTTGTGTGTCATTCAATCCCACTCCTCATCACAAGTTTCCCTTTCACTGTCAGCACATCCATTCCCAACCAAAGCATCAGTTCAGTAAAACAAAAAACCCGAAGCAGAGGCAGCTTAAACTGAAAATTAGCTGGAGAATCCCAGAGGCCAATGGTCACCTGAAGATTCTCAGCAGAGCAGGGGAACCACTGGCTGTGCTGCCAGCAGGAAAGGTCACCTCTGTCTGCTCACAACAGCAGTGCTGGAGATTTGTTACCCATTGCTGTTTGTTTTCAATTCGACATCAAAGCATCTGGGCTCTATCTAAACACAAAACCTTTGGTCAGGTTAGAGGTGAGGCTCTATTCCTTTGTAAATAATGCCGTGTGTTATTGGTAAAAACACAGCTGAGAGGAACTGATACTCAGCTCTTGACAACACAGTCACTGCTGTCTACACACAAATTTCTTCAAATCCGCTCGGAGCAGGAAAAGTCTTGTCTGTACTCGCCGATGTGAGCACACGTGAAACACCCCCCAGGAAACCTGCTCGGAGCTCTCAGCAGCCACAGCACTCGCCCAGCTCCCACATCTCCACGGTCAGGAGGCTGCTCTTCCACACTGCTGAAATGTAATCTGCCAGAGGAAACCCAGGGCAATGTTATTATTGCCTCAACATAATCGAAGGGCCATTTGGTGCTGTAATCCAAGCCTAAGGAGCTGTGAACTCTGCACACAGTGAAACAGTCGTGGCTGCTTCTGCTCCCCCACGTCCACAGCCACAGCAGTTCGTAAAAATCAGCACCTGAAGGGTCATTTTAATTTACAGTACAATTGCTGAAATTTGGATGAAGCACTTCCTCCTATCTCTCAAATGCCCAAATGGAACCTGTACCCTTTACAGACCACTGACTTTAAGAGGTTTGGCTTTTATTGTTGGGTCAGGCTTTGTTTTGTTGGGGTTTGTGGGGTTTTTTTGGTTTTGGTTGGGGTGAGGGTTCCCCCCAAGCCTCTGGTTATGCAGCATCTACCCTGGAGCCTGTTAAACCAAACTATCACACCATCACACCTTCTGTGGCTCAAGAACTTTGACTCTTTTCCTGTACTTACGTGGTGTTCAGGTTTGTATTCCAGGTGACCTCTGCTCAAGCTGCAAGCCCTTACAGGTCACTTTTAAGCCTAGCACCACATCAGCCCTCTGGGGAGGGAAAACCCCACCAGGCACAAGAAGTCTGAGGAACTTGAGCCCCTTTAAACCTCCCTGAGGTCCAAGAATTGCAGACAACGACCTTCTGCAACTGCCACCACAACTGCCACCAACTGCCCTCTGCAGCCCTGCCAGGGAACACCCCTGTGCCAAACTCTCACTGACACGAATCTCCAGCAATACACAAATGCAAACACAAAATCCCCCAGAGAAATAAGAAAATGTATCCTTGCCAAGGCCTGGGCACTGGTGGTACTCGCTGCTGGTTAATACAGTGGCTTGTTATGAGGTCAAAACACACGTTGCCTCAGAATCCCCCTCAAACCTGTGACACAGCCAAAAAATTGCTGTTGGTACAGTCAGGGCATCACTCAGCTGAGGAATGGGAATAGGGAATCCAAGGATACGAAGGGCTGCACAACTCCATCCTGTGTGTCTTTGGGAGAAATCTGGTGGGTTATTTTTGTACAGCATCTTGGATGCACGCAGCATTTCTGTCACAGTAGGGATGAAAAAACAAGAGTGGCTCCCCCAGGGAGCTGTGAAGACTAAGGCAATTCACATACTAACATGTGAAAAAAGCAGGATTTTACAGGAAGGCCTAGCTTAGGAAGTGTTGGGGAAAACAAACAAACAAAAAAAATACCAAAAAAACCCTCAATCAACCAACCACCACCCAAAAAGAAACAGCTCAGCCCACTCAGAGTTCAATCCCAAGTCCTCCTACAATTAAATGAGTGTTCACAGCAGTGGCAGCCCGTCCCCTGCTCCCTGTTCTCCCCCTCCAAAAGCTGAAGGCTCAATTGTACCAAGCAGAGAAGCCCCTGAGCCCAGGGCTGTGTCTGTGCCCAGCAAAAGGCCCAGGGCAAACCCACCCGAGGCACAGAAGGGGCACAGCAGCATTAAAACTGAATTCAAGGGCAATGGTCTAAGAGGGCAAAATTCAGCCAGAAACACAGGATGGGAAGAGAGAAGGGGAGGGAAAAGAAAACAACCAAAAAAAAAAGATAAATAAGCTGAGGAATGCAGCAGCTTGGCAAGATTTTAAAATAAAACTTTTACGTGCATAGGTGAGTATGAAAGTAGGAGGTGTAATAAACTCAGCTGGGATGCTGTGACCCAGCTATGAGGAACAAGCAGTGAGACAAGTAACTCAAAACCAGGTACAGCCTCACAGCAGGAAATGAAAACAAACCAGGCAAGGCAAATCTAAGCAAAAAAGTTCATTTGCTAACCAGAGAAATCACTTTTTGTTCGCTATTTCTCCTCTGGTTTGTTTCCTCTCCTCTGGAGGGACCAACACTTCCATTCAAAAATGATTTTGTAGAAAATCCCTGCCCTGGGAAGCTCCAAATTTCAGAATGGTAAATTGTAAGCCAAGAATATTAAAGCAAAATCCAGGGTGTCTGCCAGATTCTGTGGTACTTGGGGCAAGACATCAACCTGTTCAGCAGCTTCTGGAATTCAACACAAAAGAATGCACACAAGCTATTTTAGAAGGTATTATCTTAAACAGGACATGAAAAACATCCAAATATTTGTCAAGAAAAGAAGTCATATTTCAAAGCAAAAATTTACACCCTTGAAAATTTAATACATGCATTAAAAAGAACAAACAGGAAACTATTTGTTCTCAGCTGTATATAAAAAAGCAAACAAAATAAAACTCTCAATAGTTTCAGTCTGTGTGGGAGGGACAAAGCTAAAGAAAAGGAGGGAAGGAAGAACTAAGCAAAGGCATCTTTTTCAACTCTATCAAAGCAATTGTAAAACAATGGAAGTTTGCCTGTTCCTCCCTCCAGTTTAAACTCAAAGTAACTCTGGGAATGGAAAACTTGATACCTCTATCAACAGCCTGTGGTGTGTTTAAACTATTATAACATAAAGCATGTTCATACTCACAGCTAAAGGAAATGACTCCCAAATGCTTCCCTTACAATCTTCCTTCCAGAGCGAGACAGATCCTTTACCAAGAGATTTTCTCCACACAGAAATGGAACTAACAGAGATGTGAAATTTGCAGTGGATTTAGAGCCTTTTATTGGACTCACAGAGGGGATGGGAATTGTGACACAGCTCAGGGTTTGGGGGCAATAATCACTTGCACATTCAAAGGCCTCTGAAATTCAATACTTTTTTTTTTTTCAAGTGACAACAACCACAGGATGTGACCGTACCTATAATAATCTGCCCCTCCAGACAGGGAGATAAGCTCTAAAAACAGGAAGTTTCTACTATAATCTTGAAAAAATGTTAACAGTCTGAAACCACACGAGCCCAGTTCGGTTACACAGGGAAGAAACCCTTGGCTGCCCAAAACTGCAGGACGAGATCCCCAGTGGATGGAACTAATTCAGGCATTGCTCCACCACACCCCCCCAGGACCCCCAAAACGTGGAATAATGGGAAGGTTCTCAGTTTCTTCCTCTTTCTTTTCCCTCCACAGATTTGTAAGAGTAAGGAAACAAGACAGCTGCCCTCCTACAGGAAGAAACAGTGGCTTATTAAAAAAATTGACATTTTCCACATTTCTTAAGAGCCCTAAAAAAAATAAACCAGGGAAAGAATTGCAACAAGGCTTTGGGATGTAACTGCCTTAGCCATGGTAGAGCCACTTACTTAAACTAGAACTTCAATCCTTCTGAGAAAGGTCTCTTTACACTTTGGAAGACTTGATAAAGAGATCAGTTCAAAACTGTACTGCCCAGAGTGCAACACGACCTCCCTTAAATCCCACTAATTATCTAAACAGTTTGCTGGACTCCACTTCTTTCAATTTGTTTTTCCAAGCAGACAGGGATTTACTGGTGTATGACTATTTCCCACAGCAGTGAGTCCTCAACCACCTACACAGAAACTTTTAGTCAGCTAAAAGGAAGCAGCAGATTTTTGATAGCTGTTATCAACCAATTAACAGTCACAAAAGCCTTTCCAAATGAGTTCCACAGTGTTTCTCAGGCTGTACATGAGGAGGTGGCAATAATCAAGCATGGCTTACACCAACTTAGCAAACACTCCCTCGAGAGAAATGGATTCTGCTGTTTATTTTAACATAAACCAGTTCTGTGCCGCTTGCCAATACAATGCACATTTTGCTGTTGGTATTTAACATAAAACATCATAAAAATCACACTAAGGGCTTAAAAATCCCATTGGCATGACTACACTCTGACTCTGAACTGCCTTCAAAACTCTCAAGGGAAACACACGCTGGCCTTACCTACAGTCCTGTTGGTTTCACACGTTATGCAGCCACTACAGAACAGAGATATTTCATGGTTTCAGGAAGGCTGCACCTTAAACACACCAGTTTTCCCCTGACACTGTTCCTTCAGTGGCCTGTTAGAGAACTCAACATAAAAGGCATCCCAGGTCTTCTGTTGTCTCTTCTTGCCATATGGAGAGAAAACACAGCAATCCACACAAAGCAAGAGAGAAGAACTTAAAATACACAATTCCCTCCAGAACTGAGCAGCCAAGGCATCACAGCAATAAGGGTATGTGAGAGGTATCCATGGAATTTCTTGAAAGCACTCACAGAAAACTGTAAAATATCAGAGTGCCATTCCCTGCCATTGTGACTCGTGTCCCAGACATTATGTTACATCTCTGCTGAAACAGCTGCCTGCAGATTGCAAATCGAACGCGAAACACACCCACTGAGGGACAATTCCATAAAACAAACATTCATGCAGGGAAGTATTTATATGTCCTACGTTACATTTACAGGAAAGGCAAACACTCCTGGACAAAAGGAACTCACGAGATGCCGAGGATATGAGGCAAGTTTCCAGTGTAACAACAAACAGCTTGAAAGCCGCTGCAGAGAGACAGAAAAATCCTCTTTCCACAGAAAGGGCTCCAGAGTAAACTGTGCCCAGTTTCCAGGGAGGTGACAGGGTCCGGCTGCAGCATTGCCATCTAGTGTCAGCCTCCAAAAAATCACTGCAAAGCCCACCAAAACACTGCAAATTCAACTCAGTCCCAGAGCCCATGAAGAGAGTTGACTTTGCAGCTGGAAACCTGAAGCCTTCAGTGTTCCCCTCCAGTGCTGCCGACAGCCCAAGGAGAGCGCCGAGGAGAAATCCATAAAGCACCAAGTTAAGCAACATCACAGGAAGCTCTCTAATGTGCCTGGCTCCCCCTCCAGCTGACAATTCATCTCATTAAGCAAGACACAAACTAATTAATGACAAAACCAGCGTGCAAAGTGCACAGAAATCCAGAGGAGCACAAGCAGGGCTTGGGATGTGGCACTCACAGGGCAAACGAGGGGCACCTTCCCAGTTCCATGTGCTGTTCTCTCCTTCCTTCTGAGCACCCTGTCTAGGTTTTGACAAGATGAGTGACAGGATCTGCTGAAGTTTCATGCTAATGTTTTATCAGGAAAAAGCAGACATGTCACCTCATGAGTTCATTAACAATCCATTGTATTAAAGCTTGGCAGGCAAATGCCTTGCGAAATAAAATCTGCTTCTTTGCTTTTCAGGATCTGAACATGGCAGGGTGGCATATCAAGAGGTGAAAACATAATTTAAAGGTTACACTTTGTTTCAACTTCACAGAATCATCATTAAGCAGTCACAGATCCATTTCCTTCCTTATTACCTTCAGTCATCAAGTTTCAGAAGGCAAACGCTGAAATCACCCGTCTCCAATAGAATGTGTTTGTGTAACTTCATGTTCTGGTAACCACACAGAGCCAGAACTCGTACTCTCCTCCTAAACACCAGGCAAAAATGTCACACTGCACGTGTCTGACTTCCCTGAAGATGCCAGAGGGTAGCACAGGTAAAATGCAACGAGCAGGGAACGTCAGGAGTAAATAAAAAGGGGGAAAAAAATCAACCAGAAGTTTAGAGACAAGGGGGAAGTGGAGAACTATCTCCAACCAAAGCCTGTATTTCCAGGCTCATCTGTAAAGCCCAGTTGTTAACACTGGTTAAATATTAACAGTGAAGTGATTTCAAAAAAGCAACACAAAGTTTATTGCACAAACCCCCCAAGCAGTGACTGCTTAGCTCATTATTCAGTACAGGGTTACAAGGCAGCAATCCCAACCCCAACACCACCTACATTTTCCCAAAGGGATGGGGAACAAAACATGCAGCTTCCAGTCCCCTTGGCAGTTCCTGGGGAAATCTGCACTTGTGGTCCCAAGAACCAGAGATACCACTGAGATATTCTAACCAAGCAGAGCTCACTGGACAAATGAGGTCAAGAAGGAGCCTGACAATGGCGTTAGATTCAGTTCCAGGAATGAAAAGACAAAGTGCCTTTCATGGCTTCCACTACAAAGAAACCCATCATTAGACCTCATTTTTGTCAGTTCACACAAAGGCTGAAGATACAGACAAGAAGTGGTAGTTAAAAGGAAAAGCTTTGAAATCAAATAGCTCCCAAGAATATCCCCATATCCAGGGCAGATTAAAACCTGT
The DNA here is from genome assembly GCA_035583185.1 of Anabacerthia variegaticeps. Classification (NCBI taxonomy): domain Eukaryota; kingdom Metazoa; phylum Chordata; class Aves; order Passeriformes; family Furnariidae; genus Anabacerthia; species Anabacerthia variegaticeps. The sequence continues at coordinate 6,384,394 of JAWWEW010000054.1, forward strand.
CCTACCTTCCCTTCATTAGTCCCACTGCAGGGGGGAGCACCGTGCTTTGCTCATTAGTTCCAGAGCTGGGCTGGGGGTGTTTGGTTTGTTTGTGGGTTTGTTGGCTGGGGTTTTTTAAATAACCTTTAAGACAGCTCGCCGTTGATTAAACCATTTTCATCCTTCAATGAGTTTGATTCCTATTAGTTCAGACTGCAGAGAAGACATTGATTTTTACTATAGTCAGGATCAAGAGAAGTAACAGCTTTTCCAATTAAACAACTGCTCACCATGTTAAGTAGAAAAATATGTCCACAGCAATAATGTGCAAGCATCCAGAGCACTCTTCAATGCCAACAAAAGCCAACACACATGCTTGTAATAACTTTAACCTTTAACTTGAGAAAAGGAGGAAAACTCCATGTATTACAGACAGTTCACCTCCTGTTAACTCTGCTGATAAGAAGCTGTAACACTGAGAAAGGCTCAGAATTACAGACAACTCATCTTCCAGCTCTGAATTACCGTCATTACACCACACAAATCACCACACTGGGCTCGAGCCTACTAAAACAGAAATCACAACCAGAAATGGTCTAGGAGGCTGCTGCTTCTTCTCCTTTTAAATTAAGCTTTTATACTAAACAAATGCATACAGTTCTTGCATTATAGCCTTTCACAGAGTTGCACTGTAAATCAAATATTTTATGCCACAGCCTGCAGCTATTTTCACATTTAAGAACTGACAAGGGAGACAAGTTTTAATCTCCATCAGGCTGAAACAATTACTATCCTCATAACCACGCAAGTCAGAGGTAAAAATTACGAGATTCGTGTTACCTGATTGTATATTCAGGGGGAAACAGTTGTATTTTTCCAGAGGAAAAAGGCAAAGGACAGTCACTGAGACAAAAGAGCAGAGCACAATCATAGTCCCTAATTTTGCGTGTCCCAGAATGGCCACCCACCCCACGCACTCAAGACTTCCTTTTTTTTTTTTGTAAAAGAAATGCAACATCTCTGCCAGAAACACAGCAAAGAGAGCAGAGATCTGAACAAACACCTGCAGATGTAAATCCTCCCCAGCCAAAAACCCGAGCTACAGCTTTGGATTAGACCTTGAACAATGGGGGACATTTTTAGTCATCGGGGAAACAATTCCCCTGCTCAGAGGAAAAATGTATTCAAAAGCTACCTAAATTAAAGAGCTGGAAGTCCAGTCTGGATCTATGCAATTAATGCCAATGCTGTGTTTTCATGTTTTAAATTACTTGTTTAAAGGAGTTCAGCTTTTCATTTGGGAAGTGACTATCACCCTCTGCTGCAGTCCAGCCCTGTGCAGCTAAGAACCATCAGCACTCTGAGGCTTTACAGCTTGTAACCAGGAAATTCCTCCCAAGGACATTTGGGAAAGGGTGGCAAGACTATTTAAATGAAAGAAAAAGAAGAAAGTGTTACATGGATACTTTACAGCCAACAGGAAAAAAAAAAATCCCTGTGTGGAATCTCAGTGTGGAATTTGTACATTATTACATGTTTTACTACCAGTTATTACCAGCTCCTAGAAAGGGATATTAAAAATCACAGCAGGTCAGGACACTGTTTCCTTCTCCATTAATATATTGAGGTAAAAATGCAGTAATTTACCTCTTGTCCAAGAAAGGGAGAAAATGCCATCCAATTTGAACCACTCATCCTTCTATTTATGCTCTATAAAGGCCTCCAAAGATACTTCAAACATCCAAATTATTTAAGTCAGCATGAAAACACTGGGAAGGATGTTAGAGCTCAGAGTGCAGGAATCCCCCCCGAGCTGGATAATTAAGCAGCATCTTCCAGAGAGACTCTCCAGGCCAAACCAATATTCAGGTTTCCAGCGCAGTGAGAGCCCATGTGGTTGGTGAGAAAGGCAGAGGAAAGCAGCGAGATTTTGTTTTTCCTTAGCCAAACGTCATCTGTGCATGTTAAAGAGGGGAAGGAGACGCTGCCTTGGTTCAGAGCACCCTCTAGAGCCAACTCCTCATCAGTGACATCACTCCAATGTCCTCCTCCACTCCAACGCTCACCACTGCTGTCTATCACCCCAAACCCAGCAGTATTTCACACAAAAGCTGGTAACACACCCTGTATGTATCAGTAAACTCAGCAGCATTTTCCAGACATAGGGGATAAATGCCTTTTCTAAATTTACCTCAAGTGCATAATCATACATATTTGCCCTGATCTGTGCTATGAATGTGCTGATAACAAAAGAAGACACAACCTCTAATTAAAAGTACAAAGCTGTTTAAAAAAATTGCTCCTTCTCTGTCACTTTGAGGCAGAATTAACCAGCTCATCTTGAACAAAGACTAAGCTTTGTTTCCCAAGGCCTCATGTGCACCTTCCACTGAGGTGACTGAGGAAGCTGCTCCCTCCCAGGTGTTCTGTACCAGGACCAGTATGGATTGCAGGGGCCACTCTTGATCTATTTTAACATCACTCATCTCTAAATCACCTCACAGGCAGAAGAACGGCAGCTTTTAATTATTATTTGTGAGTGATATATTTCAAGGCATAGAATTTCAGTTAATTAAAAATCCACTGGAGTTAAACTGCTATTAAAAGACCTATTTCAGCCTCAAATGAGGTTTAGTTGCTGCCACACACAAATCTATCCTTAAACTCTCGCTCATTGATTGTAAACTTTTTGCTTAAAGCAGGTACATGCAAGAGATAACACTGACATGAGAAAGCAGCTACACAGAGAGAATCTAATCAGTAACTTCATCAAGTCAATTATTAGGCATTCATTTCTTTCCCAATCTGAGCCCTTAGGAGGAGATTAAAAAAAAACAAACACCGAAAAAACAGAGTGCAGAATTCAATGATGCCTTTTTGGTTTCACTCTCCAAACGAAGCCCACTCACAGCTGGTGGCTGAGGACAGGGAACGAGTGCCAGCAATCCCCAGTGAGCTGTGCAGACAGTCTGAGTCCCAAAACAAGGAGCAGGTTTTTCCTTCACCCCACCACCCTCATCTTCCTTCTCCAGCCCCAGGGCCACGTGTTCTGCTCCAGAAAAGCACATAAACACACAAGGTCACGCTCTTGAGCTTTACTCACACATCTCATACTGGAGACCGATCCTCTGTTTCAGAAAATCTCTGATTATCCTTCTAATCTTTCGTGACGAGGACACTCATCCTTCATCTAAGGGGATTCAAAGAGATCTCTTGAAGACCTTCCTTTGGACACTGCAAGAACTCTAAGGGCCTTAAGAATTCAGGGCTACCTCCAAACAACCATTGCCTTTAACCATTGCCTTTAAGGAGAAAAAAGGAGTTAAAATATAAGTGGGTTTTATATATTTAAACACGGAGCCAAAGAGGCAGAAGAAAATAATTTGTCTCTTCAACACACTAAGTCACTGCCAGGGAAATAAAGATTTAGACAAGAAGGTCAGGAAATATTCTGGCAATGTGAGCAGGCAGAAACACTACCCTACAGAACGGATATAACACACTTCCATCTCAAAAAGTCCTCCTCAGAGAGATTTGCTGCACAAGAATCACAGCTTTTAAAGTCTAAATTAAGTGTCACAGCCAGCCAAAGCATCTCCCAGACCTCCTGCTCACAGCTCTGCACTTCTACCCCTGCAAAGTCTGCAGTTTTATCACACTTGTTACAGTTCACAGTGATGGGAAGGTTTAAACTCCTGCCTTCTCACATGTTTATTTACCTTTGAACATCCACATTAACAAATAAGGAAGAGCAGTAGCTAAAAATAGTATCCATTGAAAGACAAATCTCGGGCCTTTGACAGAACAAATCTTTCTTACATCTCTCAATACAGATTCTTTCCTCAAAAAGGATCAACAGTCCAGGCCCTCTTTTAGCACGACCTGCTCTTTCTGTGAACCCACCACTGCTCTGAGCCTGAAAATTAACAAATCACCTGCAGTTCCTGACAGATCAGTAACCTTGTGGCTTGCCCACCTTTTGCTAAAGAGCATTTCCTCAGCCCTCATTCTCCTTTCACTTGACCAAAATAGAAAGATTAAGGTAAGCCATTTACAGCTCGGGGAATGAAAACTTATTACATGTTATTTTTAACGAGCTACCCTGAATTTAAAACCATTCCCAGAAATTATGCCACGGCTTTCAGCAGCAACATTTATGCCTCCCACAGCTGAAGCCTGGGCATTTTCTCCCTCCCTTTATATTAATGTGTTTATCCAACCATAATTCCATTAGCATTATGTAACACAGACAATCTTCTTAGGCATTTTATCATTGTCTCACCCCAAACTCACCCCCCGCACACACACACATTTTGCCTGTAAAACTGTGATCTTCCAGCCCTTGCTGACAAGGAGGGAACTGTGTGATGCAGAACTGAAGTGACACCTTCAAGCCCTGCCTGTATCCTCAGCCAAACCTCCCAAAACCCAACAGGCTCACAGGCCAAGGCATCTTTTCCTCATACATACAATATATCAGCATTATTGTAGCAGTTCTCATTCTTCCCTTGAAGAAAAAATAAACTTAAAAAATATATTTCATGTTTGTCAACTGTCTACCTCTCCTTGCATGCTGAGCACAGTAAATACTATTTGCAGTTATGTCTGTAATTTGACATTAATTCCTTAATCTTCTTAAGCCAAGGCAAGCTTGTAGATCATTACGAGGTTATTTAGAAAAGCACATCTCAAGTGTTACACGAAGTGTACATTTCCTTAAGAAAATCAGTTAACTCGGGTTTTGCATTTTGGCATTCACCCCCCTGCCAAGTGAACCCCTGTGCTTTGGGGAGCCATGAGGAGACCCACCAGGAGCCCTTGTTGCTGGGTGAGCCCTGTGGTTGGAGCAGTCCCTGCTAAGGAGATTGCCTGGCTCTCCCGTTGGATCAGCACGCCGTGCCCTTTCCTGACAGCTATTCCAGCACTAATGCCAGCCAGGGCCAGGGCAGCAGCTCCCACATTTCTGCCCTGCCCAAGAGATCCCACCAGGATTAGCTGCCACTGCCTGTCACCACCTGTTTCTTGCATCAAAAAGCCCTGGGTCAGGCCCAGCAATCATTTCTGCTGCCCGTGCAGCAGCAGCAGGACACACAAACCCAGGATTCTCCAGAAAACCCCTCCCTTCAGCAGTCCTTACTGTGCCAAAGCTCACTGAGAAGACACAATCAACTAGGCTTTTTCAAAATGTTGGTAATAAATTAAAAACCCAAACCACCACGAGGCAGATCTAGTACAGCCCAGTAACCATTCACACACAGTCCTTTTCTTCTTACCTGCAAAGCTCTTCAGCCATGCCAGTGTTGAAATCTAAGTTCCAAATCAAGGGGTTTAGTTAAGCCAATAAAGAGGAGATTAGAAATAGCTTTTAAAAAATTACCTGGGCAGGGCCAGCTCCTGAACCAACATGTCCTGAGACTCAGACACTGCTAGACCAGGGGAAGAAAGAGACCTAAACCAGGACTGGAAGGAGGATGAGTGAAAAGACACACATGAGGCAAAATGCTGAGATTCAACACCCCCAGATGACATCCAGCCAGGAGAACTCACTGGCTGGCACATGACAAGATGTTTAAATCCAGTTTACACACAACAGTCTAAAGCTGTGAGAATTCAAGTTGCTTCTCCTAAATTTTGCAAGTAATTCAAAATTGTCCTTAAGTTTCCAGAGCAAGCTTCATTCTGATGCAAATCTGAGTATTTCATACACTGGCTACTAAAACCAGTTTATGTGAAAAACAGGATGTGAAAGAGCAGCTACATCTACCAGCAAAATATTTTGTGCTAGGTCAACAATCATAACACATTTTGTAATTAAATTGCTAATGTTGCAGAACCTAGTTTTGGTCAAATCTACATGTAATTACATTCATCAATTAGCCTGTAATTGCATTTTGCTATTTTTGATTCCTAAGACTTTGCTGGGTACATCTGACAGGCTGACATTCCCTGGGTTTGGTTCCTGGCCTGGGGTGATCAATCTCACACTACAAAAGAGGCTGAATGGTTATAAATGCCATTATGCTTTCCAGCTAAGGTTTACCTGGAAAACAGCCCATGATTTTCAGTGTACAATGGGAATGATTGGTCACAGTGTAAGAGAATGAGGACTCAAATACTACTCTGCAACGTTCTAGTTTGTAAGTACTTCTGAATGCAGAAGTGAGCTCCTTGAACTGTTCTTTCTGCCTCTGAGAGCTTCCTACTCAGATGATTACTGTAATTTCCAGGGGAGATAAACTACCAAAAACAAAGGAAATCCCATTTTGAAATTTTATTTGCACTGTGTGCTCATCTAGTGGAAAGAACGACATTTCAGTACCTTTCCCTTCCAAACACCAATATAGGAATACCTTCCTTCAGGGTTTTGTCTAAAGATTCAAGACACAGTTATAAAAACAAACTCGTAAAATACAAGCTAAATAGGAAACATCTCTTGTTGTCACAGAAAACTGGAGGCCAAAAGCAAAGCCAGGCATTGATCATCAACCTCCTCACTGTAGGATGTAATTAAAGCCAACTTTTATTTTCAGTATCAAGACACAGCTGAGTCCATGAAATGAGGAAATAAAACTCTGCCAGACCTCCCCATAACAACAGAACTAAACCAGAGGGTTTGTTTCTCTGGGAAGGGCTTTGTTTCTAAAAACAAAGATGCAGAATATCCCACGATGAGGTACCTGCCATTCCCCAGAAGAGTCATCAGCAGGCAGGTACTGCATGACTACAGTGCCATAAACCACGTCACAATTAGCACAGTTAAGTTTAAAAAAAGGCAATTCCAATGAGTTAGCAGAGTTTGGCACTGAATCACAACCAAACGAAATCCCTGACCTTCCCCTGAGTCCCTGTCAGTCCTAAAGAGGGATTTCTCCTCCAGCTCCTCTGCAGGTACAACTGGCTCCATGTGCCAAAAGGACCTTACTTGAAGCAAGTAGCAGGATCCTTTTGAAGAGCAGGTACTTGGCATTGTCCCCTCGGGCTGCTGTGCAGTGTTGCCCGAACTACTGCTGGAATCCCTCAGAACTGACTCCCTCAACAGAGAGCCTTCCAAGTGCCAGAGAACAAAGTTAGACAGGGATATTTACACAGAGTTCCTTCCCCAAAACAGTCACGACTGCTGTTGAGACAGTAAATTACTCTGGCAAACACTTCACCCAGAAAAATTCTGCTTGAAGTGATGAGCAAGCAGTAATTCTAACCGAGAAAAACTAATCCTGCTTTAAGAACTACTTTTAATGAATTTCAGCTCTGTGTGCCAATTCTGGTTAAGAATCCAATAACTTTGGTGTTGCAGCTGATTAGGATCCAACCAAGGTGGATTTGCTGCCATTTACATTTCTCAGAATGTCCTAATAAGACCAAGTGTGATCCAACCCCACCAAACACAAGATTTATTCTCTTCACCAGTCACCACAGAAGAAATCTGAATTATTACTTCAGGCAGCAAACAAGTCTGTCTGCCTCGAGCTGTGGTTGTGCCCGAAACTGCCAGGCCTCACTCAGCACGTACATCCCCTGCCTTTGCATATTTGGGGTTTGGCTCACAGCTTATGAAGTTCTGCAAACAAAAGCACTTGTGCTCCTGCCAACGGATTATCGCGTTTTGTTATCAGGGGTGATTTTAAAACATCAATGTACCTCCCCAAATAAGAGGCTCGAACTGCAAGTGTCTTTGGGCGATGGCAGGAGGATTTTCTTTGTATCAGCAGCAGGCACCCAGGAGTGTTTGGACAGCACTGCAGGATAGTGTTTTCATCTGCCGTGACAGCTGAGGCTGTGTAGACACCAAACACACAGTAAATGCAGCAAGCGTTCCTTTTAATAAACTGCCACGGAAAAAGTATGAAAAAAATGATTCAAGCTGAGGACATATTGATGGGTACAAAATCCTCGAGGCATTATGCAGCTCACACAAGCTCATGGATCAGTGTTATTGCAGCAACCAGTAGCCGTCAAAGCCAATTACCCCAGGGAGGGAGGACGGGGCTCCTTCTGCCTCCTGCGACTGTCAGAGCCCGAACGCACCGGGGAGAGGAAAATCTGTCACAGCCAATTACTGCCAATGTTTTATTTATGTCAGGATACACCTGATCAGTGAACAATAAAGCCATTTTATAAAAGATGATTACAAAAACAGAATGCAAAATGGCAACAACTGGTAGGAGGGAAAAAAAAAAAAACATTTCCTTTCCAGCCAAACGTGGCACGTTCCCCACGCGGCGAGATAAATCCTGGCTGCTGGAGCAGGGACACACACGGGTTCAAAGCCTGGGACTCCACATGGAAACTGCTTTTGTCAAAAGCCCTGACAAAAGGCTGGTTTGTACATAACTCCTTTTAGAGACAGGGAGATGCAAGTCAATCTACTACAATGGGTTTAAGGAATTAAATTGGATATGGAAGGAAAGCAGACGGGGGAAAGGGGGAGCAGAAAACATTGACACAATTTGGAGATAAGCCTGCAGAACATCTTTTCTGTGCTACACCAGCCATTATTTCAATTGCCCAACTCAAGTGACATAAGAAAAAGGTTATCTAGAGGGAAAATATAGAAATTTTAACATTCTCCAAGGCTTGAGAACCTGCTTTGTACTTATCTGTCTTCATCTTACAATGTACTGCCTGCATTTTAAAGTTAAACAGATTTAAGTTTAAACCTGCCCTTTGGCCGTGGGACTCAACATCAGATCCTAAAGAAAAGACTGCCTTTTTTTTTCCCCCCACAGATATATAAACTGTACCTAGTTTTATTCATGGCAATTTTCATTACTTTCAGGGAAAGGGCATTGTAGAGAACTGCTCTGAATGAACAGATCAGCTGGAGCCTTATCAGGTGAAAATGCTGTCAAGGAAATCCTTCTTCAAGCAGAAGTGACCTCCCAGGAGAAGCTGTACGAGCCACCAAGGTGGAAGTTGGCACTTACTGATAATTTCCTTCAATTATTTTGCTGCCTTAAATTCCACCTGCCAACATTTCGTGTCCTCTCTGTTAAAGGATGTGCCACAACCCCATCCCTAAAGACACCACAGACACAGGCAAAGGACATTTGGTGACTACACCAACTCTGGAAACAGGATTGCCACAAGTCACCTCTGAAAAAGTGGCATTGCCATTTTTTCCTCAAATATGGCCCTTTCAAATACCAGATCTGAGCTGAGTGATACTCCACTATTTTGTGGAGTATATAAGGGAGAGAGAAAACACCCAGATTTTGGTTGTGGGAGGCATAAATGTAGCTGCTGAAAGCCATGGCATAATTTCTGGAAATGGTTTTAAATTCAGTATAGCTTGTTACAAAAAAAACAGCAAAGAGAAAGCCCCAAGATACAGAAACCAAAGAAAGCAAGACTACATGTACCACTTCAAAAGGTATCAACACAGGCAATACACAGGAGGATGTGGGTACGGCCTTCCCTGGCAGAAGGTTGTAAAGAGTGCAAATAATGGGCATTTCAGAACTGAAATCAAAGTATGAAAGGAATGGCTGTTGGGTGCCAAGCTGAGCACTGGATACTTGGATTCTCCCCTCCCTCTCACATATCATATATGCAATATTCTTCAAAGGGTCGTTTTGTTCACAAGTCAGGCACTGTGCAAGTACAGCTGCAGAAGAAGGCAGCATTTTAACACCAAAATATCCTCTCTGTGAAGAGTTTTGTGCTCACTTTGATATATTTTTTAAAATAATCTGTCCTGCAGCTATTCAAAGGAGCTACACAGCAATCTGCCAATAAATTTCATCTTTATTCTTTTCTCTCCAAATGCACGCCTTTGAATTTAATCTGACTCTACTACCATCACCAGTGTATTTATGTGTGTGATGCTGAAAACATATTTAATCAAGGCAATATTACACACTGTAGTGTCTGAGCTCCCTGGAGAATACATTTGGTTTAGGTTTTAATACCTGACAGGGACACCCCACCCCTAAAAAAAAAAATATAATCAGAAATATAGCAGATCTAACAGAATATTTCACAATGGAGTTGCACAGTATATGCATTCAATCGCTCCATTTCCCAGAAGATTCATTACAGTTACATTAGAAAGTCAAATCAGGCAATTCTGCAGTCTGGTGAAAGCCAGCATATGAAAGCAGGTTAATACAAAAGAATTTCATTTTAAATAGAGGACATTTAGGACTTTTAAAAGCAACATTATGATAAAAATTTCAGGGTGTTTATTCTGGCTTCAGAGCACGCTTTTCAAGTCTTGTTCCAACGCTGTAGCTGATTTTCTAAGGGAAGGGGGAGGGAATGTTACATCTCCAAGGTTTGCCATCTTCATTACCCTCCTGCCACGAGCCACTGCTGAGGATCACATTGCACATGCCCTGCTCCCCTCAGCACCCAGGGCACAATGGTGCCAGCCCTCAGGAAACACCCCAAGAGCATTAGTTACCACTCCCACAGGCCGTGTCTTACACACTGACAAATCTCTGGGGGTTGCATTTCAGACCCAGGTGTTACTGAGCACAACATACCACCCATTTGAAGTGTTCTGCTTATCTTACAACAGGGGTATTATATCTAATTATTACCATTTAGAACCCTGCCTCCATTTCAGCGAGTCAAACGCAAACAGTAAATGTAATTACCTACTAAACTAATAATGTCAGACTCGATTGACAGGATGGCAGGAAAAAAATTGTTCAAAGCAGTTTTAACTTAAGAGTATAAGCTTAGCTGAATGAAGACAACTAATTTTAGAGCAGTTCTTTACTATAAAGACACCTACAAAGACACAAACCATACACACGCAGTTAAAACAACACCAAAGCCCCCCACAGAACAGAGTGGTTGTCACAGCACCAGCTCTGGCAGCATTAACAATGAACTTCATGCACCCCTGCCTATGTTTAATTTAATACAAAACCAAAAGGCAGTCAAAACATCTGGTGCATTATCAATGGTTACCATGATAAAGGAGATTGGACATTTCACAGGAACTCACCAGATACTCCACTTGTGCCCCACACTTACAAAGTGAGCCACCTACATTTGGTTCTGATTTCACATCTTTTTGGCAAACAGCCATTGTGTGTGCACAGGAACAGAGATTTCTGACCCTCCTGTTGTAAAGGAATCAACTTGCACAGTTAATTACCAATCCTGAGAATTCCAGCACCACAGCCCACATCACTTTTTTTATCCTCTACTAAACCAAATGCTACTGAACTCCCCAGGGAATTTTAGAGCATTTTGTCCCATCTGAAGGGCAGAGATCACAAGTAGGGGCAATACGGATACAGGGTCGTGCCACTGCTAACCAGAGAGTAGAACATGAACTCGCTCCTCTGGTGCAGCCACACAACAAGGCTCCATGCAGCCTTTTTACATGTCTGCATGAGATAATGCCAGACATCAGGAATAAATACACTGCAGGCCAGCCAAGAACTGTGTCTCCCTTTAATTTCTCACATCTTGACTCAAGAGCTGTACAAAAAGTTATTAAAATTAATGCAAACTATCATAACTCTGTCTTTTTTATTACTGGTAATATTCCTTCTAAAATATTAGTCTCCTTGGCTGAACCAGAGTGTCTGTTTGAAAGTTGTCTTTGAAGATCAGAAACTCTTTAGCATAAAAAGTGAAACATGCAATCATGTTAATTTGACAAGGTAAAGGGGGGAGGGGGGAAGAATCACTTCAGCTTAGTATTTCTGAAACTCAGGCTATTCTTTCATTGAGGAGAAAAAAAAGAGCATTTTTCTTTCCTGGTTTTCACTACAGGAACTGAAGTGGGGGTGTAACAAAGGCTTTTGGTGCTCCGAGCGTTTTGAAACCAAAACAACAAAGTATTACACTTGGCAAGTGACCTAAGTAAACAGCTCCCCTCTTAAATGAAATTAGTAAGGTTGAATAAATTGCTGACGCTCCAACAACCCTGGCAATCCAGTGAGCTCTCATCTCTCCTTGTTTGCATAAGTAGCACTGCTATATATACACATATGCACATACACACATATATGAAGGAGGGAGCAAGAGCTCCAGCACATGTGTTGAATAAACAAGAAATTCCAGCTGCAATTTCCCACTCCTCCTCCTGAAGCTGAAGTGCCTGAGTGCCTGGCCAAAACACCACATTATCCAGCTATTTTGTCACAAGCAGAACCAGCACCCACACGTTGTACCAAAAAACACAACCCGAGAGCCTCACGAGCTGGCCCAAGTGTCACAGCTCTCCAAAATCCAAGTGCAGCTCACGGTAACACTCTGTGCATGTGAATGTTTTATTCTTGAGTCATTTGTTACTCCCATTTGCTTCACCCCCGGAAAAACAGGTAGTGAGCCTGGAAGATTTAGAAGAGCCCATTTCTCACTGCTCCCATGTACCACGGCGTTCTTACCGAGTAATCCATGTTACCATTACTGTTCCCAAATATTTATGAACACTTTTGCAGTCAATAATGGGCTCTTGATTGCGGAGTTGTAGAACAGCACATTCTGCAGTGCTGATCAGCACTTTGAGAATAACAGGCTTCTCAGAGTCATCCTGGGGGACGAACGAGATGCCAAAACTCAAGAATGAAAGGGATGCTGGTATATAATCATATTTCTCTGAAGTCATATTTGCAGGGGTATTCCCTTGGAAACCAGATGCTCTACCTCTGTGCACACGCTCAGCTTTCCTCGGGACAGACATGCCAATTTTACAGCTGTGAAAATCAACTCGCACCAAATAAACACACAAACAGCCCTTCTGTGACTGCTCTGAGTGCTGACTCCCCAGTGCTTGTTCAAACACCGGCTCAACGCTGACAAAATGAGCCATTTCCAGGAGTGGCGACTAACCTCCTTTTCATAATTGCTCACTCAATTTTTAAAAGCCTGTTCCTCTCCCTTACAGTTACAGAATGATTTCAAAAGCATGAACCCATTAAACATTTGCCTCAGTCTGCCCTCAACAATAGCCTCGAGAGATAAAACTCTCATTTGTTTCCACAGAGGCCCTATTGATTGTGCTGTCACAGAATATGACTATTCTCTGCTCACGCTGCTTTTCAGAGCAGAGCATTCTGCACATTTCTTGCCTTCCCTGTCTCCCACAGCAGCTCTGGAGCGGTGGTTTCTCACACCCACCACCCTCCTGGGTCCCAGCAGAGAGCTTTCAGCAGGCAAGATGCAAATGCATCCACTTCACACACTAACACACAGGAGAGCTGAGGCAAAGAAGCAAACAAATTTGGGGGAACACCAAAAACTGTTTGGCACAGACTGTTTCACACCGCCCCAGTAAGAACATCCACGAGCCCAGGAGCCAGCTGGAGATGAACTACCTGTCTTGCAGAAACCACCCACAGCATCACACAAGTGCTTATGGTTCCTTAGAAAAACAAGGTCAGGAGACTTATTGCTGGCAATCCTGTAAATGTGAAAGTCTGCAGGCATGATCCTGGGCTGTCACTGTACAGCTGCCACGTTTTATTAGGACTGGGGAGTATCGACTGCGTTCTGCCCCCGGAATGTCAATGATCTGATCCTTCCAGGGAAGTCGGGCACAGTTTCCACTCCCAGTGATGCAGCAGCTGCTGAATTCATGGCCAGGGTACAGAAGCTTCGGAACAGCTGCTTAGGAAAGCCTAAACAGGTTTATCACAACTGGATGTAACTAACAGTGTTCTTTACTCAACCTTCAGTAAACATCAAAAATTGGGACTCTCTAGTCCCTACAAATCTTTCAGGCACGTTGTTTTCCAGGAAACCAACCACAACATCCCCAAAGAAAAATAGCAAAAATTAGTAGTTTTGTGAGCAACAAAACCAAGTACCTTCTGGGAGACTTTTGACTCTGATTCGAGGGGAAGGGAGGTTGCTTTTAGTCACAATCACAACCAAATCTTTCCTTTTACCTCCAGATACTTGTGAGGTGCCCCACACGTTTTCTTTCTTTTAAAATCCTTTACAAGGCATATTCAACAGAGAAAACACAGCTGAGAACATCAGTTTCAACAAACAAGCTCATCATTACTCAAACGTTATGCTCTCTATGCAGAAAACCAAACTACTGACAAGGCTAAAAACTGCCCACTAATTCTAAAAAAAAATAAAATTGATTCCAGGAACAAAAGGATTTATATCTTTGGGTACTCCAAACACTTCAAATAACACCACAGGTTTAAGTTTTATTGCTCTATCACTGAACTTGAGTTAAATTTCAGGTCCTCTCCAATATCTGCTTTACCCACTGCAAAATGAGATGCAACACAACCCAACTACAGAGGGGAAAGTATTTTCACAACAGCACCGACTTCTCACAGCCCTCAATTCAAGTCACAATAAGCTAAAACACACAGAGAATGAGTGATCTTCTGTGTGGCTTGGAAGCCTTGAACCTCTGACTATTCACTTAGTGCTAAGGCTGCAAACACACACATCCAAGGGAGCCCAACAATCCATCAGAAGGGAAGGCACTGCCTTTCAGTCATGTCATCTGAGCACGTCTTTGTTCAGCCTGCGGGTGACAACTTGAGGAGTCACTTTGCTACAGCAGGAAAAAAAATTTAAAAAAAAATAAAAAATGAAAAGCAAGACAATACAATATACAGATAGTGGGGGGGGAAAAACCAAAAACATTCAGCTTGCTAAAATATGGGTCAGTATGGACCAGCCCTGCAACATCTCCCACTGAATTCACTTCCACCACAATAAGGACTAAATAGAGACATTAGAATTTAGCAGACCAAGTATTTTATAGAGCTTACAGCTGAACCCAAAAACATTTTCAGTGATCCTCCAACACCACTTTAATGCTGCACAGTGCTACCTTTAGCTCACTAAAAAGGTCCTGTTAAGTATTGTGGAATTTCAGCTTCTTTGATAGTAAGGAAAGATCATGTAGTGAACCTGTGTTATAAATACAAGTTAGCTCAGAGATGCTGAGATATCTGGGGATGGACTAAACTAAATCCAAGAGCTCCATGAAGCTGCTTAGTGTCAGGAGCCAAGAGTGACACAGTGAGAACTCCCCATGACCTTGCTCCTGCTGTGAACAGACCTGCACACCCTGCCTTGGGAGCCAAGTGATTTTTGTAGGAGGCAGCTCGTTGTCCTACTGAACTCCAATGTCTCCAGTCCTAGCAGAATATTCTGACAGCCTTATAAATCTCCTGTTAACCTCCCCACTCTCCTAATCCTCAGCAGTGCAGGAACTTTTCCCCAGTACCCTGAACACTTTCAGTGGTATATAACTCACACTTGAGAGCTGACATATGGGTCAAACAAGCATCAGACTGTTGCGTGGTTTTCATACCAGTCCTTGTAATCCCTGGGTTCCCAACATCTGTCTTTCATTTGTGATATAATTACACATTTATTTTCCATTTTATAGTTTAATTTCATATACTGTTTACTTGATCTTGGGTCTGATCTTGCTGCAGCCAAGGGACATCATGCTCGTTCTTACCAATATGAACATGTTTCATTTGAGCTGACAAAGTTCTGCAGTTTTCTTGCTCACCAACAGATTCATGTATTTACAGAAGAAAATTGCTCAGACATTCTTCCCCCTGAACTACAAACAGGCTCTTAATACCTCACAAAAACCGAGTGGAAAACAATTGGAGAAACCTGGCCAGCTCTTCCATAAACACTTAAAAACAACTGCAAAAGCTTTAGGAGTGTTTGGGAGGTGAGGGGGCAGAAAGAGGTATCAATATTTAATCCACTGCTAAAAGTGTAGCATCAAAGCTGCATCAGGGTGGCATAATGTTGCAGCTGGTTCCATTTTCGTGTTCTTACATTAAGAAACCAGCTTTTCCTTTTGCATTATGTATTAAATAGTACATATTTTAGAATCTCAGAAAAGCATCACTAAGCCTTGGTAAGCCTTTATAATTGAAAAAATTGCATTTAGCATTTTACAGACTAGACATGCATGAAATACCAGATTCAAGGACAGAGCTAATGTTAATTTCTTGATAGTCTCTTGTGATCTATAGCTTCTCAACCTCAACACATGTGGAAAACAGAGCAATCACTGTAATTCTCATGCCTAGCCTAAAGCATGCTTGCATTCTTCATGTTTGAGCAAGGAAAGTTCAGGCTTTCCAGCCACACAAATTCCTTCCCATGAGGAAATTGCCACCATGTGGTGACTAGCTATCATGTGTATATTGCCTTTCTGGGAGAGCATTAAGAAACCAAGGAGTTATGTTTCAAAACACAGCGATGCCTTTCTCACAGGTTTGGCAGGGAAAATCTGGTTTTGCAGGTTGCTACGGGCAGGAATTGTGTTTTAACAGCACACTCGGAATGGTCAGTGCTCTCTGAGCTTTCCAATTAAACTCACACTCTCCATCCATGACCTCTAAAGGCCATCAGGTAACACCAGCCAGGCTCGTGTTTCCACTGAGAGCACACACAGGGAGAGCAATGAAGTGAAATCGGACATACTGCTAACAGAAAACATCTCTGGCAACCAAAGAGCAATTAACATTAGAATTCTTAATCATCTCGACCATCTCCACATTGGAGATAAGTGCATTAGCACATGGGGGAGTCAGTGGGAACCAGGCTCCACAGGGATGAGCCCTGGGACTGCAGTGCTGGCAAACCTGCTCTGATCCACAGCTCCAACCTCCTCCTCTCCCCCAGCCCACACAAACTCCAAGAGCTACAAGGGAAGTGCTTGGTAAAAACGGGAGGTGAAAATATTTTTCTTACCAGAGCTGAACAGTGCATCACATTTCTGTAGCATCGCTGAGTGTGCTGCAGACTGGTTGTACTGTATCCATGAACACAACAATTCATGCCACAGGTTACCTTCCAAAATCATAACTCACGTTCCCACAGTGTACCTGTGCCCATGTCAGTTTGCCATATCATTTCCTTTAACTACAACACATAAAGGAGGTGGCATGGCTGTAGCTAAACCACACTCAGGGTGGCTGGAAGTTCCACGACCTGCCTGGTATCCATTCTGAGAGGCGAGCAGATGTTCGCTCCCACTGTAGGACACTGTTGGTGGAGCACACAGACACTGTTCATGCGGGCCCGGAGCCGAGGCCGGCGCTGCCACTGCTGCGGGAGCAATCCAAGGCACCACAATGAAAGGCATTGAAGCACGGCAAAACTCGCTAATGGGCTTTGATAACAGCAGAGACACCCACTGGCTCCTTCATTACGGCTGCGACCCATTTCACAGTTAATTCTAAACACATTTGGATGCATGAAATCATACTAAGCGCTGTATTTAAGGACATTATCTATCTAAGCACAGGATCCCTTCAACACCTCTCCCATATTGATTAAATGACCAGCACAGCAAGGATTTACAAGGCCACTGTAAGAGAAACCATCTTCTCCAGAATCTGCTCATCGGTTCTTTTGTGCTCATTTGTGCTCGCCACGCTTTAAGTGGTTTTCCATTTTTTAATACAATACATTTCTGGGCACACTATTAAGAGTATCATCAGTGCAGAGACACTGAAAAACACTATTCTTCCACTCAGTATTTCTAAACAACTAAACATCACATTAAAAAAATACTAAAAAAGACAATCACTCTGAAATACAGCCTGGTTTTGTCAGCTAGTGTAGATTTTAAAATTCAGATGCTTGCATTTTACTTGTCTGCCATTACTGGCAAATTAAAGCTATGAACAAATGCTGCGTAGGCAACAAATAATTCTACTAACATGCCAACAATCACTTTAATCTCTTCCACTTAACAACTCATGAACCTTTTATGAACATAATCTTCTCGAAGGTAGCTGGTAATACAAGATAATCCCAGTACAAGTTTAATTAAAAATACAAACTACATCTAGCTCCATGCTTCCCAACTCTTTCACGCTGGAAGAGCAAGAGTGGCTATTATTAATAGCTCTGTTAATCTGGCCAACTGAAGTGCAGAAAACACGCTAAAGAAGCATCCAACAGACCATTTCACACCGAAGAAACAGTTCTCACAAATTCTAACTTGCCTTAGCATGGCATTAAAAAAACAAACAAACAAAACAACTGCTTTAAATAGCTGAACGAAAGCTTGCTCGCAGTTATGGATCCTGCTCTTATAAAGAAAATGCAGTACAAAATTAGTCATTGTTAGAGGCTACAATGGAATTACTCGGAAATAAAAAAAAGCCATTTTCCTTCATGAAACATAGAATTTGAGTCACTTGGCTGTCAGATGGAAGTCAACATAGATTTCATTTGACTGCCAAGAGCCTTATTTGAGTGGACATAAAAGACATTTGCTATTTTTAAACATACCTCATGTAATCATTTAAGCAGAGCCCTGTAATTCAGACTGGGGAGCTCTTTTCACATTCAAAAGCTGATCAGGAGAGGGGCCTTTACAGTTCTGTTTAAGAGCTGGCTTGTTTCCAATAAATACAGTTTGCACTCCCAAGCTCCCCTGGTAATCATCTCCACAGCTCCTTCCCCTCTTCTAAACCCAGCTAGAAATATCTTAAACTGCCTGAAAGCCTCCAGAAAGCTTTTCCTGCTGACCTTGACCACAACCACTGCCTCATACCTCTGGCAAGTAATAACTAGTCCAGGCAGGCCAACACTGGCCACACAACGGACACTCAAATCATTTTGGGTGCATCCAACCCTTCACTACCCTGACTAAGAATAATGAAGTCTAAACTTTGGCTCTGCCATGTGGTGCCAACAGTCAAACCTGTCACAAATACAGAAGTGGCATCTGCCCACATCCCAAACCTGAAACACTTTCTCACCTCAAACTCCAGCTGTGTATTTCTGAGCTTTACAGTTATTCCAAGTCACAAAAGGAACTCTCTTTAACATACATGATGAGTAAATATATCTCTAATGACCCCTCCTGACACACAGAGAATGAAGTGATGGGTAGGTGAGCTGTCACATTGGTTTTTCAGAAGGGTATTCCCCAAACCACTAAGTTTTCCATAGTTTTTTTTTCCATTTTGCTTTTGGATGAGACGCTGAGATACTGAAAGGCACTGTATGGGCTCTTTTCACACCAAGAAAATAGCAAGAAATCCCACGCTGGAGAAAAAAAAAAGTGCACAAGCAAGCAAAATTAAACCCTGTGATCTAACACAGATTCCTTCAAACATGTTTCAGCTCTGACACTTCGCTGAGAACTAAAGGCACAGCAAATATTTTTGCCTCCAACAAGAGAGCATCAAATTTTAGACACAGCTGAATGAGTTACCACTACAGAGAAATGTGGGTTTCCTCAAGCTCAGGATCATCAAAAAAGCCAGACTATACAAAGGCTTTGTCCTTTCAGGAATACACTCAACTAATCTTAACAGACAAACGTAATTCAGATGGATATCCAGCTCCTAGAGGGATCAGGGACCGGTGCTATTGCTCACAGGAAGGCCTTTCACGTTTGGAAACCAACTCCTTTAGATGTTGCACTGCAACAGCATTTACCAGCTCCCTCCTCTTAAATGATCTGATGCATTTCATTACCCAGGGCTACCCCCAAATGTCAGACTTTCTGCACACCCTTCATCTCAAAGCAGTTTCTCACTAATGTGAAAGCTTCCAATTCAAGCTTCGGCAGCATTCAGTCCCCAGAGCGCTCAAGGTTTGTTTTGATACCAGTGGCTTAAAAAAAACCAAACAGCAAAAACCTAAAAATTGTACTGTGCTATAGAGACAACACTCCCAGCCCTCCCTGACAGCCAATTTATCTGCAGTCCAAATTCATAGCTAATCAAGTCACTAGAGCAAGCACATCAGCCACGTGCCACGCTCTGCGAGTTCCTCCTGACAAACACTTAACATCTGCAGTCTTTTGAAACAAGAGACATTTTTCCACAGCTGCAGAAGTCAAACTGTGCTATGGATGGCTGGCCCCTGAAGTCCTATTTCTGCAAGTAGGAACTGATGACCTGAGAACTGTTAACATCAAGGAACTAAGCAGCAGCAATCTCAAAGGGATGGTTAAGTGATGCTCCCAAATAGGTTCTGCCCACAAAAAAAAAAAAAAAATCTGCTACTTTCAAAATTTACAATATTTTTTTTATCACTAAAGCATTTGGATGAACTTAAACACTGAAGACAAGGGCTTTGCTGCTACACTGAAGAGGTACTTCCAAGATCCTTGTAAGGGTGGTGTCTTTCTGTATCATAATGTGGCAAACGGAAGCAGTGGACTTTGTCTTCATTTTCTCTCAAAAAACTCCAAGTAGCAGGGCAAAAATAAGTCACATTCAACAACTCAAGCACACTCATACACGTGCCTAAGTACACTCAGAAAAGAGGGAAACCCTCTTCCCCCCAGACATCCTCCCTGAAAATTGTTTGTATGATAAGTTTTAGTTTAAAGTTTCCATCTTGGGAGGCTCATTGAACATTTATAACTTCACCTTTGTGCATTTGAAAGCAAAATCCCCATTTCATTCACTTTAAGGAGGCCGAGAGAACGTTACTCAGAATGTATTTCCAGTATTGATTGAGAAGTGCTCTCTGAATGAGCAAACAGCCAATTAGTAACAGGAGGGACACTGAGCACAGGAGCTCTGCATCACTAATACCCTGAGACATCCTCCTACCACACAGGAAAAGAGACAAATCTGCTGAAAGCACAAGGAACTAAACCAGGGCCAAGAACTTGCACTTCGTTATTCCTACAAAGCCTATTTTAAAGGCAAACTTGATTCAGGACAGGAATTAAAGGCTAAAACAATTCTGAGAGCCACAGAAACAGCAAGCCAGACATTTATTCTAAAACTTTGAGGAGAGAAAAAAATCAATATAACTCAAATTTGACAGCTAACAGAAGAGGCATTTAAAAAACAATAAGTATAGTTTCCAGTCAATACCAAAGAATTAGGTATTTTCTACAGCTGCTGGTATCAGAAGATCCTTAACTACTTTGCTATGGACAAGTAATACCAAATAGATACTGATGATACATCAAGACACAAAATAACAAAAGGTAGAGATACAACATAGAGTTGCCAGCAAAATTAGCCTTTAAAGTAAAAGAAGAGCAACCATGCCTAAAATTAAAAGGCACAGTGAGAAAGTGATGATCTGCAGCCACAGGGAACACGGCTCAGTGGTGCTTCCATGCAAATAGACCATTATTTATATGTTTTTAAAGCACCGACTACCTATTTCATGATCACTGCAAGAAGGAAATGTGTCATGTTGAACTAAGTTAAACACACATTTTCAGATTAGCAAAGTAAACAGACACAGAAGATTGGCACTTTCCTGTTGCTTAACAGCTATAAAACTTCCCGATAACAATGACAAAGTACCCTCACACCTATTTCGCAAGCAGAAAAACCAAACTGCCCGGAGTTATTCAGCTCAAGGTCAAGCAACAGGTTTGGTGGGGGGGGTTAAGTGTCTGGAGCACAATCCAAATATTGTGATACCAACAACACCCAAATTCCTGTTAGGACTCAACAGCGTGCAATCCTTCCAGTCTCTCTTGTTGCCTGCTTGTAGCACGACCCTTTATCATCTCCAGGAATTAAAGATATGACCTAATTATAATACCTTTGGGATTTAATCCAGGAAACATGCTCAGTTTCAAACAGAATGCCCCAAACAAGAGGCCTCTTTCATTACTAATCCCTCCCAGCCTTCGTTCCTGTCCGAGAACGTCCCAACATGTGCACGAGGGCCCAGAGAAGTCCCAGCAAGGAGAAGTGAGAGTGTAACTTCTGGGGACTCAGAAGGCCTCACTAAACACACACAGAAGTAATTACTTTCCACACCTTGCTCCACTCATACTTTGGGACAAAAGCTGTGGAAGGAGTTATTGGATGGCTAATTAGTGCCGGGAAAGAGAACATTAATTGCTGCACAGAGAGCAGTGACGTAGCCCGAGCACACAGGCAGAGCCAGTTTCATTTCTCATACACTGCAGCCATGGAAAGAGAAGCATGAAGTTACACAATAAAACCCAACAATAAAAGGCTGAGGCTATTCAACATGAAGACAAGCAGGAAATAAGAATCAAATGATTTTTTCCAGGCAGAAGAATGAGCAGATACGCTGTTTACAGGCTGTTTAACAAAGCCAGCCCTGGAAGGTGAGCTGTGACAGTGACTGAGACTCGGGGAAGAAGAAACTTATCCTCAAACACTCCCATCAATCATCAAAAGAGCAGAGCAGGTGGAATCTCAAAGTCTACAGCAGGAAAATTGGCATTATTATGAAAAAGACCTAAGCAGAGGTATAAAATTAACATGTTACAAGGCACATACATTTGTACTGACCTGCTAAAGGACATGTGAGATATAACAAGGTGCCACTGATAAATCCAGCAAACATGCCCATTTCAATTTTGTTCCCAGTAACAGCAAATAAACTTCACAGTCTAAGTATTATTACAAATTAAACACATTAAAAATTATATGCTCAGCCTAAATTAGTCTTAGGGTAAGCCAGTTTATCTCCTGATAACTTACTAGCTGGGCATTTGGCTCACAGGAATCTTGAAGTGCCCAGATAACTAAGTTTGTTGAATCACTGAGGAAAGTTTCTCATCTTAAGAGTTCACGTTGGAAGGCAAGTAACATAATTCAGTGGTTTAAGGAGCAGTCAGAGGCAGGTCTATTAAGTTTCATGAAAATGAATGACCTTAGAGACATAAATTAGATTTCCTGCATCTCACTCCCAGTTTGTAAAAATGAGGATTAAGTGTTTAAGTCTCCTGCACCGACCTCATTAGAAGATCTTTAATGGAGACATCGCTCCTTATACAACACGTACCACCCTGGCACAGCCACAGCAGGTACCAGAAGGACACACAACTCTGTTAAACTGGGTGTGTTTGGTTCACCTAAAGCAGGAAGCAACTGCTCTGAAGGACCTCCCCACATGCCAAGTGCTCGTTTTTAATTCAAAGCCAATCTGAAGATCCTGATTGCCTGGACACCGTGATGTTTTACTGGGTATTTCTCAGGGAAATACAACCCTTAAAGCACTGGAATTCCATGATGTACAGCACTTTCTTCTTCCATATTCATGACACTTTTCATTTTAACATGCATGAATGAAGACTCCTAAATCAAGGAAAAGATAAAGAGGCATTTTAGCATCAACACCATGTATTCCAGTCCCTCGTGGATGTTGGCATCAGCAGACTACTGTCACAAACACACTTATTTAAGAAGATTCATAATCCTTAAACACATATATTTAATAGCTTTGATATTTGGCACAAAGCTGCTGATCCCCTAACATCCTGTAATACATAGTTAATTACTAACTGAATTTGCCATTTTCTTCAAACCAGAGAATAAACCAGTTGCCAAAATACTAAGCTTTGACAGGAACCATCACATCCTGTTTGAATCCTCTACTCCAGCACCCCAAAACCCTCCAGTCTAGATCATCCTGCTTTTTACAGCACTGCTACCACATAATGATTGCAGGTTCTCAGGCTTAAAACATGGGACAGCCTAACCCTATATATATATGTATAGGTTATGTGTGTCACAATGTACCTGACCAACAATCCCCTACACCTCCAGGTGGATTCCCCCATCCATTGCCCTACACACATTCACACCACCAGAATTCCAGGTACAAAATTCCAACTACAAGATCCAGACTTTAACAAACAGTATCTGCCCAAGAATCTAATGTACAGCACCTGCAAGGGATGTGAGAGCAAACAAGATCCATCATGTTTTAGCTCCCTAAAATGAATTTGGCCAAACTTTAGATAAAGATTCATTTGTGGGAGAATTGGTATAAACACACACACACAGATTCATGTAAAACCAAACAGAAGCCTGGTTTTCTAAACATTTTAACAGTGATTTCTCACTAAGAAGAGATTCTGCTCCTTCATGTTTTTATTCGTTTTCAGGATAATATATAACAGGACTGTTTCCCCTTCCTATTTTACCCAGAGTTGTAGGAGATGCCTGCTCCCAGACCAGCTGACACTAACAATGCTCCAAAAAAAGGAAGCAAAAACTGCAGGAAGATGGGCTAAGTGCCCAATAACTTGTCTGTTTCCAGCCCAAACCAGCTGACCACATGAAAAGGACCAACATAAAGCAGACGCTGCTCATCACCAGACAGAAATATTTATTAGCACTAGATGACACAACTTCCTTTCTCTTTCTTTAACCCAGTTTCTCAGAGAAAACAAACTTCTCTAATTCACCTCACTTCCCCCTTTTCCCCCTCCCCAATTCCCTTATCCTCTTATTTCATGCCAGTAACTTCTGGTGGGTAATGAATTTCCAACCAGCCACGACAGTCATCTCAGCAATAACCAACATTCCTGAAAGTTTTGTGCAAGCCAGCAGATGGATAGGAACGAACTCTCTAATTAATTACATCCCCAGTAAGGCAGGGCCAGACAGAAAGCAGCCTTTGGAGTTGTGCTTGGCAGCCAGATCGCCCGTAGGCACAGCCCTCTTACTTGTCCCCTCCACTGTTGGGAAGGACTGGGGGGGAAAAAGGATTTAACTGGCAACAGGGATGGAGGGGGCAAACGTCAGGACTTACAAGCTCTTGTCTCCTCAGCAGAAATACGAAAACAGAAACTTCATCAGTTCTGCTGGTCATGAAAATAAATGTACACCACAGCCTCTGCTGCACGCACTGCAAAAGATCATGCAACATCCATCATCAAAAACCAGGAATCCTGTTACACATCTGAAACAGGCCAAAACTGACTCTCAGTACCAAGGATTAATAATACCATGGTAACTTTTTTTATTACAGACAAGGAGATTAAACACAAAGATTAACTAAGACCTCAAAATTAACGAGTACTCATTTTCTTCCACTTACCCTGAATCTTACAACAGTGAACTAGCCTCTCATTTGTGTTCTGTAGGAAGAACAAAAGACAACCTCCATGTTTAAAGAATCACTCATTTTTCAATAACTCTATCATTCCCATTTACTTTTTAATCTATCAAATTTAAGCAATACCCAAACTGATCTACATTTTCGGAGTTGCACTTTTAGCAGAATTAAGGTGCCAAATACAAATAAATCCGTCATGTCTCAAATTCAGAGAAACACCATCAGCTTTGGCAGTTGCATTCCATGTACACAGCGCTAAGAATGCCACAGAAAAAGGTGATTATT
The DNA here is from genome assembly GCA_035583185.1 of Anabacerthia variegaticeps. Lineage (NCBI taxonomy): Eukaryota > Metazoa > Chordata > Aves > Passeriformes > Furnariidae > Anabacerthia > Anabacerthia variegaticeps. Next base: position 6,409,399 of record JAWWEW010000054.1, read on the forward strand.
ATCCCCACTGGGCATAGAGGGGAAAGTGATGTTTGCATCCCAGCCAGTTTCACTTTTCTCTAGGTCAAGGTACAATTCTGGATGCTCAGTGAACTAACAGACATTTGCATTAAAAACAAAAATAAAAACAAAAACAAACCCCACAACACCTTTTGAAACGGGAACAGCCAGCTAATATTTCCATCTGTGTGTGTTTTTCAGTCTCTTACAGCAATTCCTTGCCCCTGCAGACTTGTAAAGCAGAAGGAGCCAGCGCAGCATTCATATCTTGTTTGCTCCTTTGTTCCCCCATCAGGCTCTCTGAAAGGAGCAGTTGGGCACAGCCACCAACATTAGCAAAGCTTGTGCAAAGCGCTGCTGGCAAAGCAACACAACGAGCACAATGGTGCCTTGTGGATCTGCTCCCCAACACCTCCTATCGCTCCGAGGAGGGCTCAGAGGCTTTTCTTCCTGCAAAAGCCATTGCCAGACGGACCCTGCTCACACTCACACTCCCCTCACTGCTCACACTCCCCGCCCTCTGCCACCCTCCACACCACCCGTGCCACTCTCACACACCTCTCAATTGCCCTCTCTCCACATCCTTTCCCTGCAAGCTTCACTTCAGGCAGCTTTAAAAAAAGCACATTAAATAAACAGGTCTCCAATCAATAGGGGGTTTGTTCTGTTATGGTTCAAAGATAGGTTTCTCTTAAAAAGCACCGTATTTTAAGCCTATTGATTTAACTTTAAGCTCTGAGCTAAAATCAGAGAGTATGCATCCCTTTAAGCCAAGCAGGATGATTTGTTTAGACTTCATGCAACTGAAACAACTGCAATACATAGCAAAACCAGAGTGAAAAATAGCTAAACATTAAAAATAGTTGGTCTAACCAGGACACCATCCTAAAAAAACCCCACACAAACCTGTACACTAGAAACTTAAGAGTTGGTTGTTTCGAGTTTGGGGGTTTTTAACAGTTAACTCCAACCCCAACCACCCCTTCTCAATTTATGTAGTTGCTCCCTCATCTCATTTCAGGACCACATAATAACTAATTGTTTTCCAACTGTCATTATTCTTTTAGACTAGAAATTAATTACAATTCGAGCACTGTACTCATACCAACACCACAGAGTGTAGCATGTTCCTGGAGCTTACAGTGCCCTTAAATATGGCTCATAATGAAATCAAAGCCACCCTCAGGCCATCTCAGTGTATGAACAGCACTGCTGAGAGGACAACACACCTTCTGCTGTGCCACTGCACAGCCACCAACACAGCCCTGCTGAATGCTCACAGCACACCTGCTTCCCTCCCACCCCCAAAGGGGAAATAACTTCTTGATGGGCCAAACGTGGCTAGAACAGAGAGATGCATTTTGTAGCTGTGATGGTAAATTTAGAGTGTTATTAAAGCAACTCAGTTATTAAATTGCAACATCAGAATGCCATTTTTCTCACCGAACATGTAATCGACATTAACAATTACAGAATCATAGGTTTGAGAGGGACCCATAAGGATCATCCAGTCCAACCCCTGGCCCTGCACAGACACCCCAACAATCCCACCCTGTCCCTGTCCCATTGTCCAAGCACTCCTGGAGCTCTGGCAGCCCTGGGGCTGTGCCCACTGCCCTGGGGAGCCTGTTCAGTGCCCACTACCCTCTGGGGGAAGAGCCTTTCCCTGAGATCCAACCTAACCCTGCCCTGGCACAGCTTCAACAATATACACACCATATTTCTTGATGCTCACGACCGTTGCTGGTTATTCACCTTTTGCTGTGGCAGCACTGAATCTACACCCACCACTCCCCAGCATGGACTCTGCATGCAAACAACTCCCCCTAAGGTAAACCAAATCCCTGGATGCAAAGAAATCACTATTTGTTAATCCAGCTACATAATTACTGGTTAAGGCAGGTCTGTCTCTGCTGGTTCCACTCACCTCTTCTGCCCAGGAAATGCTTCCTATTTTGAAAAGCTTTGTCTGGATGGAGAGTTATCCCTCTCTGTCAGTCCACAGTAGTGGCATTTCACTTCACATGGCAGAAGATTCTCAGAGCCACAGAGAGGCAGCTCAAGTATTTCACTGTACCTCTCTGAACTCATACCATGGCACTGCTGCAGACAATGGTCTACAGTAACATCAGCATTATCACTGCCCACATCAAAGCGATGTGAGTGGGTGAAAACTACCCAAAAAAGAGTCCTCAACCCAGAGGCAACCACCACATGTTATTCAGGTAAGGAAAATGAAGTCATTTACCCCAATTACACACTGAAGTCAGCTGAAGAGTCAAAAACAAATCTGGGAGGCCTCATGATTAAACTGTGACAGTCACTGTTTCCTATTTTCCACGGGATCCAACACACTGGCAACTTTTCCTCAACACCCACATGTTATCTTTTCACCCACTCCTGCAGACCTCACTATCACCAGCTAGCTGAAGTCACCAGTGAGCTAACTGAGATTTCACCACAGCCCAAGAAGCCAACAGCCCAAAATCTCAACCCCTGGTGCAGCAGTTGCTCTTTCACAGCCTGAACACACACACCCCACTGTCCTGCAAGGACTTCATGGTCCCTATGGCTCTGCTCCAGCTCCAGATATCCTACAATCCTACAACTGGTTTTGGCCTTTTTACAGAGGCCTTAAACAATCAAGAAAGGAAACCATGTACACACTGAAGTCAATCTCTGCACATTTACTGTGGTCACCCAGTGCATTTGCCTGACCTCTCCCCCCTGACAGCAGTTTTCCTTGCACACACACCTCCAGACCAAACAACCCAGAGCCAATACACAAGCCTGAAGAGCAGCAATTTTTATTTCAGGCCGGCTGGGGGTTGGCATTTGGTGGGGAGAAGGTGGAACATGAAGGAAAGTTGAGAGGGGTTCAATGGAGTGCACTTCCGAGTCTCACCTCATGTGCTCCCTCTCCACATTCACTCACAGACAGAGAGCAGAGCCAGCGCTGGGAGGGGAGGAGAGAACATACACAATGTTTTGGCGCCCTTTAGCTTCTAATTTACTATTTTCTTTTTCCAAGGTACCAAAAGGCCGTTGTGAGGAGGGAGGAAAGAGGTGGGAGACGCTTCCCTTCCCCTATCTCCCTCTTCTGCAAGGAAAAAGAGGCCGTGTGTGAGGAGAGCACGGTCCCAAACACAGCGGAGCGTTCCGAGAAGAACAATGAGCTCCCAGTCTGGGCATTGTGTGCATCCACCTCCTGCTCGTCCCTCCAGACCTCGGCAGCCACCCAGAGAAACCTCCCAAACCCCTCACCCTGCGAGCCAGGCCACCGAAACCAACCCCACTCCATCATTTAGGGCACGAACCGGAGCAGCAAAACCGAGAGGAGACACATTTACCAGAAGTGCTTTTATTATTATAGAAACGCTTCCACGCCTCTTAACCACCATGGATTTCTCAGTTCTAAGGGAGCTGTGCACAAAAAAAGAAAAAAAAGCCCCAAACGTTTGCCTGGCAGTGCAAGAACAACAAAATGAAATGTTGTACGTTGCACATTATTCAAAAATCTGACATGTGCCTTTTCCAACCAACTTCCTTTGACACAGCGTTCATTTTTATCTGCTTAAAATCCACATTTAAAAACAGACACACTACCTGGATTGTGTCACTTAGATTTGCTCCAAAACAGCATTTTTGTTAAATTTCAACTCTAAGAACTGGGGGCTGAGGCTCCTCGATTCAGCTACTTTGGTGCACAGGCAGAATAACATCTTTGATTTCAATAATTGGCCAAGGTAACCCCGGAGTAAACAGCCATCAAACAGCAGCCTGCTGACTGCACAAAACCCTCCTGAGCTGCTCAGTTCCAAGAACGCCACTGCTTCGAGGAAAAACTCAGCATAAGAAGTCAGCAAAGCAAAATCACTGCAAGCAGCCTGTAAAAATAAATCTAAGGGCACAGACACCTCAACAATGAATCATATTGTTTTCTCCCCAGCAATTTCTTGAACAGCCAGTTTCAGCAAGGAAGCCTCCAATGCTGTCTGCCTCCTACTACTTTTCTGATTCTGGGCACCTTCTCTAGAAGGAGAAATGGGAACAAAACAAAACAAACACGCCAAAAAAAAAAGGAAAATAAAAAAGAGAGAAAGAAAGAAACCCCCCACCCCTTCCTATGCCGCTGAAAATGTTAGGATTAAATTCATTTGCATAAAATCTTCATTTCACAATTCCATCCACACACACGAAGACAAGTGTGTGTGTTTTACACAGCTCGCTCGATTTTCTCTGTTGAAGTCTCACATACAAGTCATATATCACGGCTATTCCGAAGGGGAACAAGTTAAAAACCTTTTCCTGGGAGCATTCTCTCTCTCTGCTGAGCATCAGGGCAGACACGACAGAGCAGTGATAAAGAGATAAACAAAAAAAACACCCCAAGCCCCACAAAATAAAGAAATAAAATTTAAAAAAAGGAATAATAGAGAAGAAAGAAAGAAAATAAAGCGAGAAACGAAGAAATGAGACATTAAGAAATGAAAGAAATGAATGAAGAAATGAAAGATGGAGAAATGAAAGAAATGGAGAAATGAAGGAAATCAAAGAAATTAAAGGGAGAAATGGAGAAATTAAAGGAATGAAGAAGTTAAAGGAATAAAAGAAAGGGGGAAATGAAAGAAAATAAGAAATGAAAGGAATAAAAAATAGAGAAATGAAGCAATAAAGAAAAAAAGAAGATAAAGCAATAAATAAATAGAGAAAGAAGATAAAGAAATAAAAAAATAAGATGGAGAAAGAAATAAGATAGAGAAATAAAGCAATAAGATAAAGAAATGGAGAAACAAACGGCGAAATAAAATAAAGAAATGGAGCAATAAAGAAACAAAACACAGGAACCAATTCAAACCCAAATAATTAACCAAACGACAAGCCAAACACACACAGACCCCCCAGCACCCACAACTCCAACGAGGGACTTTCCCCCTCCCTCCCTCCCTCCCCATCCCCACACGAATCCCCCCAGTGCCCTCCCCTTTGCCCTCGCCCCCACCGGCCCCGGGCACACCGGGCAGGGCCTTCAGCCCCTCCGGGCCCACCCAGACCCCTCAGACCCCCAGCCCAACCCACCTCGGCGGGCTCTACACCATCCGCGGCGGCGGCGGGACAAAGCGGCGCGGCGAGCAGGGGCAGGAGCGGCGCTCAGCAGCGGCAGCCCAGGGGCATCTTCGCGGGGAACAA
>JAWWEW010000054.1:6415054-6476251 GCA_035583185.1 Anabacerthia variegaticeps
CCCCCATCCCCCTTTTCCCCACCCTTGTTCCCCATTCCTTCTTTCCCTTCCCTCTCCCTTTCCCCCCCTCCTCCTGATGTCCAGCCCGACCCTCCCCTGGCACAGCTCAGGACCAGCAATCACAGAATCCCTGCTTGGTTTGGCTTGGAGGGACCTCAAAGCCCCTGTCCCCCTTGGGCAGGGACAGCTCCCTCCAGCCCAGGTGGCTCCAGCCTGGCCTTGGACCCTCGCAGGGCTGTGACAGCCCCGGTGTGGGTCATCCCGCATCCTGGTGTTGTGCCGCTTCCCTTGGGAATTCCCTTGGGAACACTGTTCCCTCCCTCCCTGCACGGCCAGGACGTGCCCACCCTGCCTGCTGCACACAAGGGTTTCCTCCTTGGCCTCAGGAATAAGTGAAGAGAGATCAGCATCAGGAGCCAGCGTGTTTGAAGTGCCTTCTGAGGGGGGCAAGGGACACCATCCTACAGCTCTGCCAGGGCTGAGGCTCCAGCCCATCAGCCCTCCCAGTTCACGCTCCCTGTTAGTCACATTAAGCTGCTGTCACTGGCCCTGCACTGAATGTTAAGATTATGCATAAGTGCCTTGCTGGATAAACAGCTGATGCTGCTGCTTGCTGCTCTGTGCAGCGAGGAACTGACACAGCAGCAGAATTCCAAATTACCGCGGGGTAATTAATAAGATACTTGGTCACTTAGGACGTTGGGTTTTTTAAGCTTCTTCATCTCTGAGCTATCACCATTTAGACAAGACAACGTGAAGGCACCAGTGGTGCAAACAGAGCAGGGCTGTTCTTTAACATTAACCTCCCCTCCCATGCACAGGCCAGCAAAATAAATCACATGGCTGGGAGGGAAGTCACAGGTTCTTCCCTGGGATATGGGAATGTTCCTGTGGAATTATATCTTCTTTCTCAAAAGGCACTGGGATGTGTCAGGCCAGATTCTGCCCTCAATTAGAGCTGGGTAACTCAGCTGTTTGCTGCCCCTGGGCACTGTCCCTGTGCTGCTCTGGTGGCACCCAGAGATGAGTCTGAGGCTGTTCATGTTGCTGCCTTTAGCAGGGGGAAGGGGCAGCTGCTCTCAATGGGGACAGGGGCACACACAAGCAGATCTGATCCCTGCACATCAGAGGGCTTGAGTTCTTTGCCCTGCACGTGCAGGAGGGATTTATCCCCAGCACAACTTCGGGGCCGTCACCAGCAGAGGGTGAGACCCAGAGCTGCTGATGCTCTAATAACTCATTTAGATAAGCGTCTAAAAATGCACATCAGCTCCGTGTCTGACACAGCCATTGCAGAGGCTGCACTTAAGCTGTCCTTGAGAGAGTGTGATTCCATCTCTCCTATTTTCCCCGCTAATTACCATCTCGTGTTCCTTGGCCCCTGGATGTGAGTGTCAAAAACTGCAGGAACAGCCATGGCAGAGGCTTTGCCCTCAGCTTTCTCCAGTCCCTCTCCCTGTGATGGGAAAATTCTCCACAGCAGCCTCTCTTTTTTTCTCTTCCTCTTTCCTCCCCTGCCAACCTGGTGATCACAGCACCACACAAGGACTGCAAAAGTGTGCTCAGCACACTGAGATGTTGCATTTGGTTGGTAAACAGGAACCAGCATGTTTGAGGGGAATATCCTCAGAAATATATAAATGTATATATATATATATATATATCCTAGTCCAGAGGAGGCCACCACATTGCTCAGAGGGATGGAGCACCTCTCACACCCCCCGATCCACTGAGGCAAAAGATGAGGCAGGAACTTCAAATGTTTGCTATTATTATTGTTATGTTTTGGAAAAATCACACCCTCCTTCATTACAGGGAGAAAAACCCCAAAGATGCAAAGTAGCACTGAGTGAGTGGGCACTGAGGCAAGATGGAAATCTCCTTCAGACAAACAGGTCATCAGTGAGTGGAGAGGTGAAACATTTCATGCCAGCTTTGCTGCCAAGCCCAGCCTGTGCCCAGGTGGGTGTGGAACGAGGTCTGTGGTGTTGGGGACACTGGGAAGGGAATCAATGCAATTGCAGGGTAATGGCACGGAGCATTTCTGGGTTACTGGTGTGGTGCAGGAACCCTCACCCTGGCTGAGGGAGGGCTCTGCAGATGGCTTTGGACTCCTCTCAGCTGCTGATGAGTTTCCTGCATAAACCCTTCCCTTTGGCTGCAAAGTTTATTGTCAGCAGCTTGGAGAGACCACGAACTGATCTGTTCCCTCAGCAGCCACAGAGGTTCATTACATCAATGACTGACTCAGTTCTGGCCTAAACTGCTTTTTCTTCATAGTTTTACATAACATTTCTTTTTTTCTTTCTCCCTTGGTAACCCTTATCAGAACCAAAATCTAACGAGGAACTACGAAGCCAAACCCCACCGATCCTGAAATTCTGTGAACACCATTTCAACCCAACTCGTTAAAATAAGGGAGACTTCTATTTTCTTTTTATCATTCTACAGTCATGAAATTACAAACCAGTCCTTGACCATGACAGATGAGTCAGGTTGTAACCTCAGCAATGCAGTAAAAACTGAGCTCTGATGAAACAGGCAAATGTCAATACAGCGATTAGCTCCGAAGATAATATTCTGAGAGGCTTTTACAGATGACCTAACTCCACTCACAAAAAAGGATTATATTCTTTCTTTCCCTTTGTCAGATCTGAATACCAGCCCTTTAGCTGAAAAACTGTTTGCTTTGGGGGGTTTTTCCTGCTTTGTTTTGTTTGCCGTAGAAATCTCAGGAATTTAAAAATCTCATTTTCACAGATATTACCAGAGAATTTTTTGGAAGTCTCATGCCACGTGAAGGACAATGCCCTGCATGTTTGTGAGCACAGATATCTCTGTTTAGAACCGGCTGGATGGGCTGCAATGAGAGCAAGAGCAACGTAAATGAGATTTAGATCAGTTTGGGCACCTTCACAGCCCTCTGCGGGCACAGCAAACCCCGTGGCCCGGCAGAAGCTGCTCAAAAGCAGCACCTTATTCCTTAATGTGATGCAACTTTGAGGTTGGAGAAACAAGTTCCCAGCAGGACAGGCTGAACTGGCAGGTCCGTGGTGACTGGAACAGACGCCACCGGTGTCTTGTGGGGCCACTGAAGAGGAAGATGCTCCTGGTTGTTTATCCCGGGATAAAAACACACCCATGTGGAGAGCAGGGCTCACAGTTCACTGCCAGCCTCCACCCTGGTGGCTTCTCTCAGATTCCTAAAGATCAGGCTCCTGACTCACCTCGGGATGCATCTTCCTGTGACCTACAAAGTGTCCTGTCTGTCTTTGCCCAACATTTGTATTTTGCTGTGAAGTTTGGAATACACAACTGTGGAATCTTTATGTTGGAAAAGCCCTCTGAGATCATCACACCAACCATTAACCCATCACTAAACCTTGTCCCTGCACATCTCCCACATACCCAGGGATTGGGGGGAAAAGCTCTATTTCCTATTTCCTATCTCCATCCTCAGGCCTCCCGTTCTTTCTAACACACAGCACACACAACCTGACATTTCTGGGTTCAATATTTTTAATATTCTAAAACATCTCAGAAATGCGAGGTGTTATAAATTATTTTCCTCATTATATATATAGATAGATAAAGAAATTTAAAACCTTTTTATCTTTTAAAGGTTTTCCATTTCCCTGACTCAGACCATTTCCTAGTGGGTTCTGCATAATGAATATTAGCAGAGGTTGGCTTACCACAGTGTCTAGTGAGACTCATTTATCAAAGCCCAGGATGTGAGCCATGCAAAGGGGAAAAAATCCCATTGAAAGGGAACAAAAAAATGTCAGCCCTAACAATCGTTCCTCTCATTTTTGTGTACTTGGGCACGTTCCAGTGCACGCAGGGAGAGGACAAAATGACCATCTGCAGAACATGAGACGTGTCTAACGAGAGATTTGTGCACCTTGAAAGTCACCAGAGCTGGGGCTGCAAATGACTAATGAGTCTTTCCTCCTGAGTGGGATTAATTGCCCCACCCCTTGATGTTTAGCTCTGCCCAGGGATGGCTACATGGGAATTCCTTCTGGGATTTACATGCCAGATAAAATCTGGTAAGTGAAGAAAACATAACAAACTTCCTTTCAACCCCGAAGTGCTCCTGGATTGTAACATCACAAACTGAGAGCAGTGCTTTGAAGCAGGATCCTGCAGGAGGGATCCAAGCACCAGAGGATTTGGGGTGTGTTTTTCTTGTGTCTTGTGGTACCTTTTCCCTTTGAAGCCTCCCAGCCTCGTGCCTGAGTAACCACTGGACATCAAGCAGTAACTGTGGGCACATTTACACACACGACTACCCAGGCATGTTTAGATCCAGTTCTGCAGCCACACACACAAAAACTGGAGGGGTACCAATCCTTTTTCCAGCAGAAAATCAGGACACACATGGACAGGGTGCCCGTGCAAGGCACAGCAGGGATCTAACCCAGCTCACAGTGGGGGGATTTCCCATTTAATGCCAACTCCTGGAATTCTGTACAGGGAACTGTCAGCCAAGGGCTTGGCACACGCACAGAGCTGGCTCATTTCTGCGTTTCTTGTGATTAATACCAATAGATTGTTCATAATCAACTGATTATCAATTGATTGCCCAGAATAGAGGCGGATGTGACAACCAGCTGAGCCTGACAGTGCAGGCTGGAGAGCTGGGCTGCCTCCAGCACTCCAGAAGTGGGATGATGGCTCTGGGACAGGCTCAGGGGCTTGCAGGAGCTCTGGAATCACAGGGTTGGTGTGACAAGGCCCAGAGTCTTGCTAAACGAGGCAGAAAGGCTGTGCAGTCAGGAGGCAGGAAGGCATTCAGCCCCTGCACAGCTCCTGCTGTGAAGCCCACTGAGCTGTGAGCAGATCCATCTGCTGCCTGGGGAGGCTGAATCCCAGCCCCTGGAAGTGCCCTGGTTTGCTGCCCACCCCCATGAGGGCAGGGGAGGTCTCAGAGGGAACCACAACACTGTTTGTGCTGCCACCACAGTGAGCCCACAAACACAGGGAATCAAAGGGCACTGACACCTCCGTGCCTTGGTGAAACCCAGAGCCAGGGCAGGGCAGGGGAGAGCAGCCCAAGAAGCTGCTCCTTACCTCGTGTGCTGTCTGGCTGTTCAAAGGTCTGCTCTGGTATTTTTGAGCCATCCTCTGCTGCTAATGTGGAACACCTCAGCTGTGCACTCACTGCATTCCCACTATAAATCCACTGCTGCTCCTTCAGTGCAGAAAGTAGTAAATGGATTTACAAGCTTCCCTACTTGTCCTAAGTGACTGACTTCACTTTAAGCTGTTATAAATGGTCAGAGCGTTCAAGAGAGAGAGATGGATTGATTCCAGATTTGCATTTCTGTCCTTCCCACTACAAACCTGCCCCTCCAGGAGGAGGTGGCTGGCTCCCACCTCCCCTTGTAGCTGCTCTTCCCCTGGTGTTGCAACACTGCAACCTTTGATGGCACATCTGAATGTGCTTTTCTGAAAGGAGAGAAAATGGAGTGACAGAAACGGGAAGATTTCCATTTCAAGCACCATCTCTCTTTTCTCCCCCCTCAGCTCTTGTTATCTTCAAAGCCCTGTACAAAATCGACTGATGAATCCTCCCCACCTTCCTGGGAAGTGCCACCCGTCCCATGGGACAGGGGAGACAAGTGAGCAGTAGAGGGATGAAACAGCACAGACAAGGTCTCAGAGCGTGTCCAGGGAGGGCTCCCACCCTCCCAGCACCTCCACAGGGACTCTCCACTGCAGAGCCTTGTCCTTAACACTCCTCATCCTCAACAGCTGGGCAAGAGGATTTCAGGCTTTGTTAAATCATGGAGAAATCTGCCTGCCTTCCTAAAGTCATATACCTCTCCTCTTTAAGACAGGTTCAGACCTAGGAACATCTGCTCCTCGGATTGTGTTGGGACAGGAGACTTTTAGGCTCTGAATTCAGCTGTTCCTGCTGTCAGTGGCTTTATGGCCAACATAAAAGCCACGATATGCATCTTTCAATCACTGTTTATTGCAAGAGATTAGAGGAGAACCTGAGCCCTCCAGAGAATGAAGAACACCGCTTAGGGCTTACTTAGAGTGGTGCAGTAAAAGGGATCAGGCAGGAGGAGCAGAGCAGCAGAGCTTTGGTTTGCAGCCCTGCCCCAAGGAGGAGACAAAGCAGAGGATGAAGTGCTGTGGGGCAGGAGCACAGCCTGGAACCTGCCCTCACCAAGGCCCTGCAGCTCCACTCTGATTAGCAGGCAGGTCTTTTGGGGGGATTTGTCACCTTCCCTCCCTCCAAAGCTCTGGCTCAGGAGCTTTGACATGCCCTGCTTTTTGCCAGCATTTTGTTTGCATGAACCCACCCAGGGCAAATGAGGCACTGGTGGCATGAGGCTTCTGCTGTGAGAATCCTCAAGCCCAGCCACAGCAACATTCCCTCTCCAGCTGGTCCCTCTGGAGCAAAGGCACAGCTGGGACCCCAGCAGGGCTTTTTCTAGGCAGGGATCTGTTCTTAGAGCCCCACAGCAGCGCTTCAGACACCTGGAGTGTCCCTTCAGGTCCCCACACCACATGTGTGGGTCACCCCAAACCCGAGACAGCCTGAGCAAAGGAAAGCTTTGTCTGGCAGGAAGTGTTTGGTTTCCTTGTTGGTTTGTTTTCAAAGCTTTCCTGAGGGGCTTTCAAAGGGAACATCCCTTCAAAAGAAACAGCAAAAGTGTTTTCCTCTCCGAATGCTAAAACACACAGGGGCCTGAAAATTACATTTTGAGCTCAAATGGATGGGCCAAATTTGTCAACAGTTCCAGGGGGACAGAAGTGATCCCCAATCCCTCCCTGCCAGCAGGGCTTTGACCTGGCAGAGGTGAAGCCTCTCAAGGGGAGCATCTGGCAGAGAAGGGACCATCGCTCTGGAAAAACCCTTCCAGGACAGCAGGGGATGATGCTCCCTGCAGAGCCCCCATGTTGTGCTGTGGGATTGCACCGAGGCAGGGGCTCCCCCAGCTCATTCCCCAGGGAACTCTACAGTGCCTGCCCAGCAGAGAACTCCCTCTCTCAGGTTACCCTCTGGAGCAGTGGGTTAAGCTCCTACCCCCCGTGCCCCGGGTGCATTGCTGGCTGCATTGCTGCCTGCTGACAGGCACCCTGGGGCAGGGCAGATGCTGAGCCAGGGCTGAGCCTGGAGGCAGAGGCAGGGCAAGGGCAGAGCCAGCCCAGGGTGCTCCCTGAGGGTCACGGTGCCTCCTCTGCACACTCAGCTGTCAGCAGGGTGTCATTTTGCCTGGGCTTTGTCCAGGGTTTTTATTTGGCAGAACTGGTCTCTATTTCTTCTCCCCCCTGTAACTTAAGCCTGTAAGTGGCACCAGGGATGATTAAATGTGTGTGTCTCCAGACAGAGCTGGGCCTGTGCATTGTGCTTTGGGCAGGAGATTTCACCACACACACACTTAAGTGTGGCACAAGGAGGTGATCTGGGCCTTACGATTATTTTCTTTCTTACAGTTTTATTTTGTATCTCTCATTTTTATCATCTGAGTTCTTCACTCAACCTCTTCTTGCCCCATTGCCTCAGTTCTCTTCCTTGCTTTTTGGTGGGGTTTTTTTTCCCCTTTTTCCCCCCCCTCCAGCTTTTCCTAGCAGAATTGAGGGCTGCACCTGGTTCAGCTTAATTTTTTCTCCTTACCCTTCTCTACGCCCTGAACTTTTAGTTTTAGTGCCTGGATCTATCCATGGAGCACCAAGTGCATCGGATCTGGTAGTACTTTGTTCCCTCTTGGGGAGCACAAACGGGTCTCTCACTGTAGAAAAGCCCCAGCCTGGACTCCCCAGGACAGCTGGAGCCCCATCCTGGTGACCCCAGGACTGAGCTGCAGGAAGAGGCCACATTCCCACACGCTCCAAGGAGCAGGGCTCTGGCATTTCATTCTCACACCCACCCACAGCCCCTATCTACAAGGAAATCGTTTCACCCTGCAACACAAAGCAGAAGGTAATAAAAGCCTTGCAAGGGAGTGGTGGGACTAAGCTGGTGCCTGGCACAGCTCCTTCAATCCTGCTGTGAAAGGGAGCATGAGGCCCGAGATGCTGCTGCAGGGCAGGCTGGGCTGGCTGCCTGCCCAGCCCAGATCCTCTCCCAGGAACCCCCCACCCTCCCTCGTGTTCCTTACAGCCTGCACAGCAGCAGGAAAAGCCAGAGAGCCCCCTCCCAGCAGGGAAATCTCCCCTTCACCTGTCCTTACTGGCCCTTGGGGGGGTTTCCCCTGCAGCTCTGGGGACACACACACCTTCTGGCTGGGAATGAGGCAGTGAGTGGTGATGGAGCACAGCAGTCAAGGAATTCCCTTCCAAGAGGATGGTTCCCCCTCTCTGCCTCTCCAGAGACAAGGGAAACACCAAGGTCCCTTCCTGGGCACAGCCTGGGCAGGGTCCCCCAGGGTGGTCACACTGGCTGCACACAATGGGACAGGCACTCCTCTGTGCCCAGGATGAGCCTGCAGGAGGGAGAAAGCATTGTGTGTAAAACACCTCTTACCCATGTTAGAGGCAATAAAATCTACCTGGCAAGTCTCGAGATTTCCCTGAGCTGAGCAGATCCTGCAAGGAACAGTCGATATTCTGCTCAATTATACTTTTCTTGCTTTTCAAAAATCAACAATCTGAGGGGGAAAAAAAATCATTTAGACCATTTTCGAATGACACAGCATGAGAGAAGAAAGGTGAGCAGGGTGGGACCTGGATGCTGAGCCACCCCAGCCAGCACCACGTTATGGACACACACAACCCAGGTCTCTCTGCTCAGGGGACAAAGATCTCCTGACCCAGAGGTGACCCCACGAGCTTCTGAGAGCACCAGACAGAACTAGGGAGGTGCAGTCCTGTTAAGTTGGACACCCACAACCAGAGAAAAGGGGTGAGTGGGATCTGGGCGAGGTCCAGAACAACCAAAGGATGGGAAAACGTGCCTTGCACAGCCCCAGCCTCAGGGAAGGTTCTGAGGGATGTCCTCACTCCATACCAGGGGCCCATGTCCAGCCAGAGAGCCAAATGTTGAATCATTTGGTTTCTCAAGATTATAGAGGGATGGCAACATTCCCTCCCGTCCAGAACAGCCTCTTTGAGACAGGGCCTGTCTGAGACCTAGAAACCAACATCAGGAAATTAATGCTAAGAGTAGGCTGGGCTTCAAAGCAGAACAGCCACCTCTGCACACCTAGAAACAGAGCCAGAGGGCAATGAGAGATCTTTCCCACTCCAGTCCTTTGCATGGCTCCATTATAAATCCTGTTACCCGAATAGCTCCCGAAAGCACCACCTGCCTCTCCCCTCTGCTCATCACTCATCACTTCGCCCTGCCTCTCACTCCAGCCCTGCTTTTAAGCCAGCCTGCTATTCTCAGAGCAGCCTCCCAGCTCGTGTTTGCTAAGCTGATGCCTCCTCTGCTCCAAGGAGTGCCATCCCTGCAAATTATTACAGTAATAAAGCCACTGGCTGTGCTACATTTGCTCTCTGTTATAAAGCACAGCCTTTCGAGTACAACTCCGTGGGGACGGCACAGAAAGGTGAGGAGCTGTGCAGCGGGATCCAAGCCCTGATTAAGGAGCAGACACATTTCTCCCCCTCTCCAGCACTGCAGGTTTAGGTCTTGATTTCCAGCAATCAAATCTTGTTCCCTATTCACTTATTCCCCTCACTCCAAACACACACAGCGTTACCAATCATTCACTTCTCTCTAACGCGCTTAAAATTCTTATCTACAAACCCCAGCCCCACGTTCCAGCACTTACCCACTCCCGTCTCTGTTCTTCCCTTTGCAAGGGACTCCTTTCAACGCGGCAGCCTCATTAGGCAGAGCCTGAATCCTCTGCAGCTGGAAGCACCTCGCTGATCTGGCCCAAATACTCTCTGAGATTTAACTTGAAAGCTTTATGTAACCGGTTTGATGGGACAGGTGAGCACAGCATCTGACACGGCGGGATTGATTCACCGGGGGAGGGAGGAACAGGCAGTTCAATAGCAGCTGACTGGCTTCTGGCTTTCCAGCCCAAGCAATGTTCTGACCCTGCCACTTTACACGCCATTTCCTGGTTATTTTAAGGCATGACACACCTGGTAATTGACCTGTAACTGTTCTCTCCACCTTGCACTGACAAGGTGTGAACGATAATGAATTAATACCCGGGCTCCATTTGCAGTGTTGTTAACCAGCACAAGTGGAAGGGTCTTTTGTCAGAGCTGGGACTAAACTATTCATCTGAACAGAGAAGGATTCCAGCTCGCTTTGCCCCCAAGGTCGATGTAGCTGCACACAAATGCAGCAGCCCAGGTGCCAGGCCCTGCTCATGTCACTCAGTTCATCACAGCCTTAGTGCCCTTCAGGGTTTTGTGAATTTATGGCAACCAGTGACCTGATTTCCCAACTCTTTCTGCCTTCCCATGCTTATTAAAGAAAATCACCAAATGGAAACAGAGGCCTGGGTAAGGTGGGTTGAGCATTTGGACCTCACTGAAGTACCAGGTGAGACAGAGCTCTGCTCAGAACCTTCCTAAAGCATTCTGCATATATTACAGGCTTCCCTCTTGGAGGGAAGAAAAAAATCCCTTGATAGGATTTGTGTGTAATTAGCTGGTTTATTCATTTAACAGGTCTAATTCAGAGATCAGCTAAGTGTGAAAAGTGCACTGTGCTTCAAATCTGCCACGGAGTGCAACCAGCCCAGCCCGAGGCCTTGGGAAAGGACACATGAGTGGGAGAGGAGGCTTCTACCTTGCTCTGAGCTGGGGCTGGTAAATTTGGTATTTATAGCAAAGCTCTTCTTAAGAGGAGCCTGACAGGGGAGATAAATCTCCTGAGGAGACACAGCTGCCAAGTGCCCAGCCAAGGGATGTTTTCATTGCACTGGACACCGTGGGGAGGGGTTTTTTGGGGCCAGCTGTGCTGCAGTTGTTCTCAGGCTCCACCTGCTGAAGAGGCCAGGGGAGCTGGGGAAGCCCAAGCGTGGCCAGCCCCCAATTCCCCTTAGTCCCCAGGGATGCTGGTCCGTGTGCATTTGGACACTGGATCCAAACACCCCCACAGCCCAGGTGAGAGGAACTCAGTGTTCTCCCTCTGCCCTGGGGCCACACTCCCCCAGGAGATGAGCTCCAGCCCCTGGCACAGGGGCTAATTACAGCACTGCACCACACAACAGCCACCTCTTTCCTCCCTCCACGGTTTCAGTCACAGGGAAAATGCCAGAACCTCCTCCTTTCCCACGTGAGGGATGCTCAGCATTCCTGGTGCTGCAGCCTCTCCAATCTTCACACAAGAGGAGGTGTTTCAGAATCACCAACAGCAGATGAGTCTCTCTAGTTAAAAAACATCAATCAATAGCAGCCAGACTTCCCCTCAAGAGCCCTCCCTGTGCTACATCCTTTCATAGCTGTTACTCACACCAGCCCCTGGCAGACAGAACCCCTGCCAGCAGCAGCCAAACATCTCTGCTCTGGCTTTACTCCTCACAGAGCACACTCAGTTACCCCCTGTCCTCCCCCATCAGAGCTCCAAGGCACAGATTTGTTTAGGGATACAACACCCCATCCTTACCCCTCAGCATTTCACAGCAGCCACTGAAACAAAATCTGTTTTTTCCCAGACTAGAACTGACAATATTCTTTAAGATCTGGGGTTTAAGGTAGATGGTGACACGTTCCCTGCAGAATCAGTGGCTTTAACATTTCCATCTTAGCGATTTAAAAGAAAGAAAACTGACTTGCACCACTACACTGCAACGCCCGCAGCGCCCACCGGAGGGCACCCTTGTGCTTCTCCCGGATAATGAACATTCCAGCCACAGGGAATCGTTTTCTGGAACTGAAAGACCAGCAACACTCATTAAGTGAATCGGAAATTAATATTTTTCTTACAAATCTGCCATTATGGAAAAGAAAAAAAGAAACAAGAACGGGCTTAGGCAACTCCTCCCTCGGTTGTGTAAGAATTTGCTTTTCCCTGCCTGGAAAGGGACTAAGGTCACAACTCTGACAGCGACCACACAGAGCAACAGAACCACTGTGGGGACAGGAACACCGAGCAAACTCTTGGCAAAGCCCAGGAGAAAGGAAATCTTCCTCCTCATCAACAAAAGCAGTGACTGAGCACATGCCCTGTGCTTTGCCATGAACGAGATGGTCTTTTAATGTCCCCTGCCCCCCAGTCTCGTCCAAATAACTCCAAGCCACACATTGTTGGGTTGTTTGATGCTTTTATTTATCACATGTAAAAACACTACTATCTCTGTCTGCAGGTACCTCTCGCTGCACTGCAAATCACACAGCTCCAAACATTGACAGGCAGAGAAAGGAACTAAAGTGTTTATGCCCAGAGTCACGATGTCATGATCCCTTGAGGGTGTTAAATACACAGAACCCCTCCAGGGACTGTTCTACAGAAGCAGTAGAGCATTACAATTAACAGATCAGAGTTGGTGAGAACACTGGGTGAAGGGATCATCTAGGGGGGAAGAGAACCTGCAGACTGGTCTTTTCCTTCAGCTGCCCTTAACTTTCTAGAACAGGTAATTGTGATCTAAGTAAATGACTAGTGCTCGAAACCAGAACAGGGGGTGACTGATGCACACTTAGTTGACACGAGGGTTCCTGAAGTTCTTCCCAGCAAAGCGGGCCTTGCTGCCGAGCTCCTCCTCAATTCTGGGGGGAGGCAAGAGCACTGGGGGTCAGCAGACAGCAACAACTCCTGCATGAGCACAGCCACTGGCCTTGCACCGAGACCCCTCACCTACCTGGTGCTGAAGGCACTACCAGTGAGAGACCAGTTCCCTCCAGCTGCAGTCATGAACTGCACTGCTGGGTCAGCGCCACCCATCTGGCAGAGCTTAACCCACATGTCTGAAATGCCTGCCCAAGGGAACTGCCTCATGCAGAGAGAAGGACAATGTCTCACATCCAGTGTCACAGGATGCTTTGTGTGACATTCCCTTCAGTGTGTCTATTCAGGACCTCGCCCATCCAGCTCAGCCTTCAGCCACCCCCAAAAGCACAGCACCAGCCCAAAAGCATCTCTGCCAGGGGCAGTTTATGTCCTTGAGTTGCAGTGTGTTTCTGAGAGGCA
This sequence comes from Anabacerthia variegaticeps, assembly GCA_035583185.1. Lineage (NCBI taxonomy): Eukaryota > Metazoa > Chordata > Aves > Passeriformes > Furnariidae > Anabacerthia > Anabacerthia variegaticeps. Next base: position 6,428,118 of record JAWWEW010000054.1, read on the forward strand.
CAACACCCCAAAGCACTGTTGGAACATCCATTATTCTATGCCAGGCTCACCCCTGTTCCCCTTTCCCAAGGCTCACCTCAGCAGTTGGTTGTACTTGGCTAAACGCTCGGATCGGCAAGGGGCACCAGTTTTGATCTGAAAGGGAAATCAAAGTTAGGAAAGAACTAGAGCAGAAATAAGGCCACAGGTGCCAACACAAAACTATCCAGAGAAATAAGCATAATCATGTAATAATCATTTAGTGATAAGATTTATTTGAGCATCAGGCTCAATATCTACATACTCAAACACAAGAGGTTTGGGGAGCAATAAAGATTGGTCACTTGCCATCAGCCTCAGAATCAGGAAATCCCAGTACACCCACTGGAGCTGACAAAGGTTTTTTTAAATTGGTGGTTAAAGGTGAATTCGTACAAGATAACATGTTCTCCTGTCACACTCCTATGAGTCTAATCAGCTCCTTGTGTACTGGCACAGCAAATGTGCACAGCTGAAGGCAGAGCACCCCCAGCTGCAGTGCAGCATGGCCTTGGCTCCATCACCAAATTACCACATCAAGCAAAAAGCCAACGTGCAGCAGGTACAGATACCAACCTGACCAGTGCAGAGACCCACTACCAGGTCAGCAATGAAGGTATCTTCTGTCTCTCCAGAGCGGTGACTCACCATCACACCCCAGCCATTGGACTGGGCGAGCTTGCAGCTGGAAGAGAGAAAGAGAGGAGGCTCACACCATGCCCGTGTGCTCAGCAGCCTCTGCTCTGGTGACAGTGCCAAGTGGCAGCATTCCTGGCTTTGGCAAGGCAGAACTGCCCTCTGGCACAGGCCAGGATCACGCGACAAAGCGGTGACCGAGGGCTGCTTTCACATGTGCTCAGACTCTGGGAAGTTGTTCAATGTGTCCCGGTGACGTCAAGATCGCAAAAGTACAGGTTTACTTGCCAATATCCTCTCAGTTAATCATATATTAGTTAATAATTGTTATCCCTTTACAGGTGCCCCATCAACAGATTTGTTCCCCTAGGTCTGGTCTGTATGTTCACCTCCCTCAGTTCAAACCACCCCGTTCCCAGCATGGCCAAGGGGGCACAACTTACGCTTGCAGGGACTCTGTCACGGAGCCGATCTGGTTGACCTTGAGGAGGAGGCAGTTGCAGGCTTTCTCCTCCACAGCCTTGGCAATGCGCTTTGGATTGGTCACAGTCAGATCATCACCAACCACCTGGATGCCAACACTGCCAGTGAACTTCTTCCAGGCACCCCAGTCATCCTGGTCAAACGGGTCCTCAATGGACACCACTGCAGGGGGATACAAGCAGCTTTTAGACAATGCCGACCTGAAAGGTCTTGTTTAAATGCAGTGGTACCAGAGCACTGCAGCCAAGCATTACCCACTTTCAAGAACATTCTTAAGACCCCTAAGAGGCTGACCAAGGGAAGAGCTCTTGATCCCTCCTTTAAGAGAGGCTGCATCCCAGTTCTTTCCTTCAGCAACCAACCCCTACCCCCTGCTTCTTGTTAATGAAGAACTTACCGGGGTAGCCCTTGACAAAGCCCTTGTACAGGTCAGCCAGCTGGTCAGGAGTGATGTATCTGCTGGGGTCATCAGGGGATTTGAAGTCCAGGTCATACTTGCCATCCCGGTAGAACTCTGAGGCAGCCACATCCATGCCAATGACCACCTTGTCAGTGTATCCAGCCTTGCCGATGGCAGTCTTCAGCAGCTCCAGAGCTGGAACACAGGGAGGCATCTCTGAGCTCCTGCCAAACATCTTAGCCCAAAAGCTACTCATTCCCCAACAGCAGCACAGTCACTTGGCAAAGAATCTCCATTACCCACTTCAGAAAGCCCAAAGGCTGCACAGAAAAGGTTCTTAAACTCTCCCACTTCTGAACTGACTGGAACAAGATATTACTTTAATACTGCTTTTAGCTTGTAATACCCTGGAGACACCATTATGGGATTCCTAATCTCTTCAGGCAGGACTACATGTCAGCCCAGAAAGCTTAATACTAGATGATACCACATCCTCCTTCAGCTTTATGCATGTGGGCAGCAAGCACTGGCTGCACTCTAATCCCTTTTAGCTCCACATCAGGTGCTGCCCGTGGAAGTGGTGAGCATCCAAACCCTGCCTGGCAAGGGGCACACCCTGCCCATGCCCAGGATACTCCTCTTGGCATCTGTCTGTTCTCCACTTGCACATTTAACTGCAGAAGAGGGGACAGAACCACTCAGTAGAAGTGTCTGCATACCACCCACTGTGCTACTGCTTGGCAGGCTCCAAGCAAGGGAACTCAGTAAGGTCCAACCAGTAAAACTCTCCCAATCACCCCTGACTCAGAGAGAGGCAGCTGGGATCAGCCAGGCTATTTGCAGTAGGAAGCTGGGATCAATTGTTTTCATTTGTTGTTGGTTTGGGGTTTTTTTTGTGGGCTTGGTTGGGTTTTGTAAGAAGCTAATGTAGCACAAACTGCAAAAGCAGCTGCTGCCAGGAACTGAAATTCCTTGGACTGTAACAGTCATTCAAGGTCATCCTCACTGATGTCTGTGAGGGTACAAACCCAGCAAGGCTGTATGTGACGCTGGGCTCAGAAGTGGCCCCATTCCTGGTGCTGCCTCAGGATCTCCCGTGTCAGAAAAGGCACTGCAGTTCAGAAGTCCCTCTGAACAATAACATAATTAACATGTAAAGTAACGAGCAACTTAAGAGTTTGAGTATTCAACTGCCTTATTAGCAGCTCCCTTTCTGTGAGAGGCAGAAAAACAGCTCCTCTGGTACAGTTTTTGTAGTTACAGGTATTTTGCTTCCCACAAGACAAAAATGCCTTTCCCACAGGTTCCTGGACAGAACTGTTTGGCCCTGAAAGCAGCAACTGCCTCAATTTCCCAGGCAAGCCTTCCTGCACTCCCACACACGACCAGGCAGAGTACAAACTGTTTTCCTCCTTTGTCAGCAGAAAAACAACTTTACTGATCTCTGACTACTGACTCTGGGAAAACTGCAGTGCACAGATGTTTCCATATCACTTTTCAACTACAAGATTCCCTTAAGCTGCTACAGGAACGGAACTAACGAGGCACTGAAGTTAAAATCATCCTGTCAAGCTGCATAACTGATGCCCAAGGGAACACCTGACCACATCAATAGAGCATCTTGGGATGTTTATCAGGTAGCAAGCAGAGCAATGAAACAGCAGCAAGTTCTGCACCTTTGAACCTGTTGATCCTGCTTTTCACTGATATTGGGTAGGCACAGTGTTAATTCTCCAGCTACCAGTTACAGCTCCTCCTGCACTCAGATCACTCTTACCTTCTTTATTTTCCAGGATGTTGGGGGCAAAGCCACCCTCATCGCCCACGTTGGTGGCATCCTTGCCATACTTCTCCTTGATGACGTTCTTGAGGTTGTGGTAGACCTCTGCCCCGATGCGCATGGCCTCCTTGAAGCTCTCGGCACCCACGGGCAGGATCATGAACTCCTGCATGGCCAGCTTATTGCCAGCGTGGGAGCCACCGTTGATCACGTTGAAAGCCTTGGGGTAACCAAAGAGTCAGGTTACAATGTTTCAGGGTAACTTGAGAACAGCATTTACACTAAGACATTCTCTAAAAAACTTGATCCAAGCCCACGAGGCATCAGGAAGCACCTGGTCAGACCAAGGAGTCAGCCCCACCAAGAGACTTACAGGAACTGGGAGAATGACTTCTGGGTTTCCAGCAAGGTCAGCAATGTGACGGTACAAGGGGACACCCTTCTCAGCAGCACCAGCTTTGCAGACAGCCAGAGACACACCCAAGATGGCATTGGCACCGAATTTGGCTGAAAGAGAAGAAATTGTTCACGGAAATGTCTTTATAAAGAGATTCAGCAATGCCAGCCCCATGGTTAAGCTATGGCAGTGCACAGCACATACCATACACTGCCAGTTGTTTGTGATACCGTAAACTAAAATTCTATCAACTCATCATCTTTTCACCCCTGAGGGCAATACAAAGCCCACTTACATTTATTCTCTGTCCCATCCATTTCCAGCATCAGTTTGTCAATCTTTTCTTGCTCCACAACATTGATATTCTGCAGAGAGAAGCAAGCAGAACAGTGTTGGACACCAAACACAGGTCCACAAACTCACACCTACCCCCCACACTGCATTTACATCCCAGGCAGGCACCAAAAGCTCCTTAAGGGCAGCTACCAACAGTAGAATGCACCAGTTCTTGGCATTATCACACAGCAGAACCTTTGGCCACTTGCAGCAGACCAAGGCTGACAGGCAAGCTGGATGTGCAGTCACTTTACACATTACCTAGTTTGGCAGCATCCTTTGTAGGTAGGGCTTAATGCCCACAAAGCACACAGGAAATCTCACTCAAGCAGACTTTTCCAGATGCCCTCAGATTCCCTTCCAAACGACCCAGCTTGGATAAAACCCAGCCTCTCCTCAACCTTCAGCCACTCTTTTAAGCATAAAGCAGCTCATATCCCAACTGCACACCACTGTAGTCCCAGGTGCTTAATGCTCCTGCACAACACCACACCAGGCTGCCAGAGGTGGTTTGATTATGTTAGATACGCATTCATTAAGTGAATTAAGTAAAACAATTGCTGCAGTCAGTTTGTTCACATGCACTCCCATACATTAACACCCCCCACATTCACACAGTTCCTGCAGCCACCTCAGGAGGTGGGTTGGACCCACTGGCTGGCTTGAGGTGAGGTTAAGAGAAGACAGATTGCTCCTACCTTGCTAATCAGTGCAGGTGCAATCGTTTTATTCACGTGCTCAACAGCTTTTGAGACACCTGGAAGGAACAAGCAAATCAGACACTGGTCAACCACACAGGTTATGCAGGTATTAGTAGGGGATCTCAGGAACAGTAACATCTCAGGAATACCACTTCATGCTACTCCAACCCCAATCCAACTGGAGCTTACAGCCAAATCTGAACCGAGAGGTCATCTTGACAGAGTGGGAAGTGCATGAAGGACACATTGCCTGGGAATGCCTGCTGCAAGGTTAGTCTGCAAGGCCATGCACTGGACACGTTCCTCCAAGTGACAAGGCTGCTCTGAAGCACATCCATTACCTGTGTACACAGGGCTATCCCCAGGAACTCGTTAACGTACTTAACAGCTCTGGAGACACCTGACAGAAGCGAAACGGACAACAGAATCAAGGCAGAGATGAGGACTCACAGCCAACCCCACAGGCATGCAAGAGAAAGGACACCAACAGCTCTACACACCTACCAGTCAGCAAGAGTCTGAGAACGAGCAGTGGAACAGAAACAGAAGTTCAAAGAGCAGAGGAAACTGTGCAAGGCTGTACTTGGGCTTTCCACCCAGGTGGGCGTGATTCTGCCAACACCCCTGCAGACACAAACCTCGAGTGGCTCAACAACAGTATTTAGGGTTGGTTTTAGGATTGGCTACTCCTATCAGCTCACAGAATCCATGAGAAAGGTTTCCCCAGAAGTCAGGTATGCAGCAGCTCAGGCATTTCACCACCTGCTATTATTTTGTAACATTGCTAAAGCATTACCTCAGCACATGTTTTACTGTGCAGTGTTTATAAAGATTTCCAAAAAAACTAAGCTTCAGAACAGTGAATGCTAATTAACTGCACCCTAAAACATGTTAATTGCTGTTTCAAATGGTCTAAGTCTGTAGATTTATGTTATAAAGGGCCTACCAGCTATCTGCAGCTCATCCCATTTGGTGATTACTTTTTCACAACTCCTGTTATTTCCCAGCTGACAAAGCCCTTCAGCTGCCACAGCCTGTTAACTACTGTCTACTTAAATGCCATTAAGAACTGCCCGCAGGATCAGACTTAACAGGTCTAAGCACACACACACATTTAGCACAGTGAGGTAAGTACACATTTACTCTTCTCAAGAAAAAGTGCTCTGGGTAAACAGCATAAGCTCTTCAGCTTTTTGGGATATTCGTTCATACAGGAGTTTGTTCTGTGTTGAAAGTATTAACAACCATGAATCTTCTAAGACAAGGCTCTCCAAGTTAATTCAGTAGTTATCCACTTTAATTGCTCTTTCTTAATAGGCAAAAAAAAAAAATTAAGCTTCCTTTCACCTGACTGGCAAAAAAATCTGAAAATAACTCTCTCTCCCAGCCAAAAGTCAGGATGATTGCTTATACTTGGAAGGCATCACCAATGCTTTTAGAGCAGCCAGTTATAAAGGAGGCCTGGCTGCCCAAGCTCTCAGAATAGTAATAAGAACTACTATTAGGATGTTTATTAGGTAATGGCATCTTGTTTGCAGCTATTCACTCTCACCCATACTTGTTCCCAAGCCAGCCTGGTGACTGCTGTGTTTAATTTTCTTTAAGGACACACCATCAGTCCCCAGACAAGTAAAATATTACACCATTAGCACCAACTTAAGTATCCTGGCTACCTGTAATGACAGACAAAAAGTCAGAGTGGCTTTAGCTATTGTGCACCCTGAAATAGAAGCATCCTCCAGGATTACCAGTGCAGAGACACACATTAGCTGTGGACAGCAGCTGGCATAAAACCTCAGGTTCAGGATTTAACATGCTGGGATCTAAGGAGTCTACAGTGAGAGAGCTGAGAGATTTAAGGGTTCTTTGAAAATGTGGCCTATGAAAAGACCTTGTGACTAGGTGCAGTGTGACCAAGCCCTTTTGGAGCAGGCAGTGGACATGCTCTTACGACACACTGCTAATGCACTCTGTACTCTGACACACACCAACACACAGGGCAAGAGGAGCAGCATAACAAAGTACATTTGGGCACACTGTACCAGAGACATTGTCACCTGGCTGGCCTGCTGAGCTTCACAGACCCAGCTGTGCAGGTACAGTGACCTCCAGCACAAGGCAGCTGTACTGCTGGAGGCAGTCACTCTCCACATCACGCCCAGAGAACCAACCCAGCAGTCTCTGCTCTACCTGTGCCCCAGCTCACAGCTGCCACCTCACTGTTCACCCCCAGTGCCCCTGCTCACTTGCCATGCCTTGTACAGAACACAGACAGCAGTGCAGGAGCCCTTGTGTCCTCTGCTACAATCCAGCAGCAGCACAGGCAGTGACACAGCCACTGTAACAGGGCTCACTGGGTACCCAAGTCCAGGTTTACCTTTGCCCAGGTAGCGTGTCTTGTCATTGTCACGAAGCTCCAGAGCTTCATAGATTCCAGTTGAGGCACCACTGGGAACAGCAGCTCTGAACAGACCTGTTCACAACAGGAAAATGAAACGTCTTGCCATGTTCAAACCCACAAAACTTCCTACACCCACACACCATTCCCAACCTGCCCCTCTTTCCATCCCTGGAGAGGAAGTCTCTAAACCCCATCTCTGCTCACATACACAGTGATCCTAAGAGGGTTGTCTTCTCCTTTACAGCATCACCAATTCATCAGTGTCTCCCTCCCTCTGATCAACAGCAAGCTGACTCGTTCTCTTCCACTGTGCATTTCAAGTGTTCAAGATACAAAACCATCCATTCCCTTTCCAAAAAGGTAGCTTTATTCACTGGATCTACTTTTGAGCTCAGTCTGGCAGGCAAGGTCTTAAATTCTTCTAAGATGTTCAATAAAAGGGGCAATTAGGAGGCCTAGTTTGTTACTGTGAGTTTTGAGCACTTCTGACAACAGCAGAGCCACCCAGACAGTCCATTCCTCCAGCCAAGGATGCTGAACTTGGAGCAAATCTGCACACTAGAGTCTGTTCTGCTTGTGGTTTAAGATGCCAGCTTCAGCCTCCAGTCTTTCCCTTATCCCACTAAATCAAAGAGCTTAGTGGGGGCAGTCTCATTAAGTGACTGCATTAATCTTTTGAGGCAGAAAGATCAGCTCTTTAGTCAGTGTATTACAGCCATTGTGTTTGCTCATTCCACCAAAGCACATGGGTATGAGTTTGCACAATGCCTTTGTCAGATCCTATCAGATGTGGGATGAACAACTAACAAACCAAAGGAAAGCCCTACAATAATTAAAAATATAAGAAGTTATATGTGAAAGCCCAATTAGACAAGTTCTTCAGTCATGCCTGAGTTCTTGCATAGAGAAGAAACCATTACCAAAAATTCAACTCTGCAGAAGGCTTTCATTACAGAAAGTGACTGCCAGACAAAGTGCAGTCATACAGAGTTTGGGGAGCACTGACAACTGGGACCATCAGCAGCTGCTCAAGGACAGGAACAAAGGCCTTAACTCTGAGTTTGCAAGTGCTATCCCAGTTTATGCTTGGGGCAGGGGAAGGCAGGTTTGGAACAGCACTGGCACGATTTAGACTGTAAGAAGCAGCACACTTCAAACATCCTGCACTGTCCAGGCCAGCAACTTGAGCTCAGCAAACTCATCCCAAGAGAATGAGGCAGAGGTTTTTCCTGCAAGTCTCATTGCAAGTTCCAACAAGTTCTATGTGTGGAGGAAAAAGTAAGCACAATTTCAAGGCTAAAACCAGATAGTTTGTGTACTTTTGACTGCCTCTTCAGTTCTATCAGATAGAAGAAAGGAATAAACCCCTACAGCTGAGGACTCACCTTTGTTGGTGTAGAGGTCTACCTCAACTGTGGGATTCCCACGAGAGTCAAAGATTTCACGGGCGTGGATCTTAGTGATGGACATGTTTAACACCTGAAAAGAGATTTTAGCATTACTCATGGAATAGGTTGGAAGTTACCTTCAGATCATCTCATTCCATCCCCTGCCATGGGCAGGGACACCTTCCACTAGACCAGGTTGCTCCAACCCCATCCATCCTGGCCTTGAACACTCCCAGAGATGGCACAGCCACAGCTTCTCTGGGAACCCTGAGTCAGTGTCTCATCACCTTTATAATGAAAAAAAACCTCTTTCCTATATCCAAGGGACAGTATTTTGATGTTTCCAAGTGACCTCATTGCAGTATCATGAGACCCTGGACAAAACAGCAGGAGCAGAAGATGTGAGTGCAAGCTCCTGGCAACAAGCTTCCCTGGAGAAACTGCCTGAATGGGAAAGGGGAGCTTCAGCACCTCTCTGTAAGGAATCTCTAATTAACAATACCATACATGCTCTTCTAGTGGCAGGTCATAGTGTCCTTACAGTTCTGAAGAAAAGAGTCCACTAATAAAGGGGTAATTCTTTTGAAATATGTCACCTTTCTAATTCCCAGAAGTCCTCAGGCTCCTGGGTAGGCTCTGCACAGTCACCATCATGTTGCAGCCTTAGCCTGCATGTGAGCAGAGCAGGCAAAGCCCCATCACTGGCACGCCCCTCCCACCACAACCTGCTGATGCCACCCTGACTCCTCGTGCTCCCCACACAACCCAAGAGTGCCAGGGACGCAGAAACCCACTGAGCCCCCCTGCCCAGGGACCTCACAGGCCTTGCACTGCTCTCAGCAGGCAGCAACTGCTGCAAGCATCACCTTGAATTTTATATCCTGCACTACACCTGAAGGCATGAGAATGGCTCAAAAACATTACTTCACCCTATTTCAACAGGGAAAACTTTACGCAGTTGAGAGTCAAATGCTGGGAAAAGAGTCTCAGCCTAGATGGGAAGAACAGTCTAAAAGCAGAAGCCTTGTTTCCAGAAAGAGATCTCTCCCCATGTAGGAGCAGCCACGCAATCCTAATACAGGAAATCTCTGCTACCAGTTAGAGTTGTTTTTGATAAGAGACTGAAGTGCAACACCTTTTAGTATGCACAGCAGCTGCTCAGAGCCAAACAGAGCCTATGTCAAAATAGAAACAGTCACAGCTCTAATTAAGAGCTTGCATTAATAGTTACACCTCGTTGAGGATTTACAGGAATAGTGTTTCCTCATAAAAGGAAGAAAAATCACCACAATCTTCCAAATACTTCCTTTTCCCCCTTCTCACATCTACACAAGTAAGAAAACTCTTATGTAAGCTTGGCTACATTTTAAAAGTCAAGTCATACACATGCCTGTAAGCCATCGACTGGCACCAAACCCAGTCCATCTGCAGAGAATAAAGCTCAGCCTCAGAAGCAGAACTATCTGGAATCTGGTTTTTTGGCAAGCCAGTGTGGGTGGCAACCCTGTTTACAGAAATGGTCATGAATCTCTCCACAGTTACTGTGAAGTTAAGAAAACACAACCTTGGAAATGCTGCTGCTTGTTCTGAGTCTGTCTGTGTGGGGGGGTAACTTCATACACTCGGTTCTTCCCCCACAGCAAGTTCCTCCCTCCCAATGTTAAAAGCAGGGGTAGCCATTTGCTTTGCCCCTTGGCTTTCAAGTGTCCCTTCCAGCTGTCCTGTCCCTGCTTGTTGTATAAGATCTAACATTTCAGAGTGCCTGTTTGGAGTTAGACCCACACACTGACAGATGATATGACTAATCTGTAAAGGAACACAACTTACTTCAACGTGACCTTTATGTTGCCACTACTGAACCTGATCAGTGAATATACAAGCTCGAAATAAATCCCTGCAACTCTCCAGTTATCAGTCCCACCCACACTAACACTTATCTCTTTGCAGGTGCACTGAGCAATGGCTAACAGGAAGAATCTCCATTTACCCAAAAAGGCTTTGAGAGTTTATTAGGCTGGCACTTTCACTTGCAGAACTGCGGCTTTGCCACAAAACTTTAGGTGCCTTATTCTTTGAAAGCACAGCCAGCTCACAGGAAGTCTTAGCACAATGCAAGAACTGTTTGCTGACCTCCACAAAGGAGGCACTTCAGGAATATGCATTCCAAGAGCTTCCACTGGGAGTGTCAGCCAGGTCTGACATTACTTCAGTATCCTTGACAAACGACCTGTTCAGAAGTCCCTCCCTTTCCTGCAGAAAGAGGCATTTCACAGCACTGCACCACTCCAGAAATTCTTCACACTTTTGTTCTTGCTCATTTTGCAAGCCCCCTCACTCCTGTGCTCAAGGAACAGTCTTCCCACTGAGCTACAGGGTAAAACTGAAGCTGTTTAGCTCCCCACAAGCTCAGCAATGTGTACCCTGCCTCAGTCAATTCAGGCAGCTCACCCAGGACACGAGGGTCGGCCCGAGCACAGGTTTAACTATGGAAACGCTGACTGAAGGCAGGAGAGGTCACCAGTAGCACTGTCTGCTCCAGACCTTTGTCCTGAGCCATGGAATCGGCCCAACACGCAAATACCACAGTGCTATTTAATGCACACATTGCCTTAAAGCTTTTTTGGTAGCATAATCTGCTGACAAGGTCATTGTCTCCCTTCAGGGGAGAAACCATACACACCAGCTTTCCTGGCCTTCCCACGTGTCAGTACCTACTTCAAGGCCAAGTTACAAACCCACTGCCAACTCTGAGTACTCACTCCATTATCAGCTCAACTCCAAGAAATCACCACTTATTCCCCACCTGATTCCATGCTCTGCACAGGGAATGTAGTACTCTCATATCCACGGGGACTACTCCAATCGAAAATTATTTTCCAAGATTTTATCTACAGCCAACTTTTATCACCAAAACCTGTCCCTTGTGAGCTCACAGCCAAATTTCTGCAAAGCCAAGGCAGGGTTATGGCTGAGCACAGCAAGTATCCCAATGGAGATTTAAAAAGCAACACCAAAGTTTGGCCACAGAAAGAAATACCCTAGTGAGTGTCGTATTACAGAACTGCCACAGTTACCAGCTTTGCTTGACATTTAAAGGTCCTGCATGACCACAACTCTCATACCATTACAGCCCTTACTGTTCACTAAGACCTTTGGCCTCACTCTATATCAGATCCCAACATATGAAATCCACTGCTAAAGCACTCCTAAAAACTGGGCAAACGTGCACCTTCCAACCCTACGCCTTTGCATTCCACGGGGCTTAAATTCACCTCTGCCTCTGCAACATGATACAACGGGTTCTACACAATGCCTGGCAGGGAGTAAATCACAGACACGTTGAACCACTTTCTCTCTCGGTGCTCAGTAAGATGGAGGCCTGAAACTGCATTGCCTCAGCCTGTGGGTTTGGATGACAAACTTTGCTGCTTCCTGCCAGGCTCAGACAGTCACAGCCCTACCCTGTGACTCAGCAGGCGAGTAACGGAACAGGAGGCAGGCGAGGATCGTCTCGGCAGCCCTGCACGAGGCAAGAGGGTTAACAGGCAGTTCTTCCCCCACACCCCAACATCCAGGCGGGCACAGCCAGCTGCTGCTCCCCTGGGTTAACCAGCACTCAATCGCCCGCTAAGAGACCTCAGGCACAGATCGGAGCGCCCGCAGCAAACGTTAAATATTTGAGATGGGGAGCTGAAGGACATCCACTAAAGAGGGGAAAGGTCCAAATCACCGCAGGCAATCCGACAGCGATTGTTAATGATTAAGAGAGGTTAAACTCTGCCTATGAGGATGCCTTGACCCATCCTACCCCTCAGGTTTTGGCCCAGCCTCGACTCCCATGACCCATCGTATCCCCCGACTGTGTCCTGGCCTTGGCTCACACGACCCATCATATTCCTCTGATTTCGAACGCATCTCTACCCTCACACCCCTGACTTCACCCCCACAGGCTCGCACGCCGCCGGGGCCCAGGCCGCCCCAGACCCACACCACCGCCGCCGGTGCTGCGGGAACGCCCCCACAGTGGCCTTGCACCTCCCGCGGGACCACCGCGCCTCCAGGGGGACAGCCGGGGCTCTACCGCTGCTACCCGGAGAGGGGGCTCGGCGGGCTCTGCGCCCTCAGGGCGCCGAGGGCGGGCCGTGCCGGCGCACTCACCGCTGTGCCCGCAGCCCCGCTCCGCAGCTCCGCCGCTCTCGCCGCCCCGGCCCTCACTGAGAACGAGCGGCCGCGCGCCCGACCGCCTATAGCCGCCCTCGCGCGCAGGGCCCGCCCCCCGGCCGCTCCCATTGGCCGGCCCGCCCACCCGCCGCGCTCCGATTGGCCGCCGCCGCCTCGCGCCAGAGCCGGAGTGGCGTGCGTGCGGGACGTGCCGCCGCGCCGCGGCCGCGTGGAAAATCCCCGCGCGGGGAGGGGCGGGGCCGGCGCGCACCACTCGGGAGGAGCGGGGGGGGGGGCGGGGTGAGAGGACGGAACCATGTGGAGGGTAAAGGGGGGGGGGCCGGGGCGGAGCACTGGAAGGTCGCCATGGGGTCACCCCCACATCCCGCAGCTGAACAATCCCAATTCCCTCCGTTTTTCCCTCAAACCCGTGTCCCTCTGGAGAGCTGGGGCCAGGCCGGGGCTCCTCGGGGCCAGGGGCTGCTGGAGAGGGCCCTGTGTGGGCCCTGTGGGGGATTTGGGGTCTGGTGAGGAGGGGCTGAGGGGAGCAGGGCCTGGCCAGCCTGGAGAGGGGAACACTGAGGGGAATCCCATTAATGTATATAAATATTTCAAAGGCCGCTGCCAGAGATGGTGCCAGCAATAGGATGAGAACGCCATGAGCTAAAACACACGAAATTTCACCCCAAGAGGAAGAAGAATGTGTTGAGAACACTGAGGGGAATCGCATTAATGTATATAAATACGTCAAAGGCCACTTCCAGCGATGGTGCCAGCAACAGGATGAGAACAGCCACGAGCTAAAACACATGAAGGTGAGAAAGCCATGACCTAAAACCCATGAAATTTCACCCCAACAGGAGGAAGAATGTGTTGAGGGTGGCGGAGGCTGGAACAGCTGCCCAGGGAGGGTGTGGAATATCCCTCTCCAGAGACATCCCAAACCCACCTGGGCAACACCCCGGTGTCACCTGCCCTGGGTGACCCTCCCTGGGAAGGGGGCTTGGACTGGGGGAGCTCCAGAGGTCCCTTCCAGCCCCAGCAACTGGGTGATTCTGTGTCCAGCCCTTGAACCAGCAATGTCTGGACCTCTCTGGTGGTGTGGGGGCAGAGGGAATGATTTGTGCACATCCACGGGGGACTCTGGCTGTGCCTGTCCCTGTGTAAGCACAGGGGGATGTGACAAAGGGGATTATTGTCACCAAAACCGGAGCTGAGCCTGGATTTTGTCATGGTTCAGCCTAATGGCCCTGTGAGCTGGGAATTGCCACACCAGTGGGTGTGGGAATGGCAGCTGAACCCGGAAAGAGGAAAGCTGGAAGTGGGTGGGTGTGTTTGTGTTAGTTCTAGGAAAAGGTTAATTACAATAAATATTTACTTTGATTTTTAAGTGAGTAACCATCACACTTCCCAGGGTGGAGAAGGAGCACTTAGGTGATGGGTTATGACATCTCACACCAGTGTGCCAGCAGGAACAAAGACTTTTCCAAATGTTGTGCCTGGATCTATGCGAGGATCTGATTCCCCAAAACAGATGTTTGAGAACTATGTTGCTACAAAAAAAACAGAGCAGAGCAGAACAGAGCTCAACACCCGCCACAGAATTAAAAAGACTTTGCCAAAATGAAGTGATTTGTGCTCCTGAAAAGCTCCAACCCCTCCATGGATGTTGTAAAAACATGCAGTTATTCATTGACAATTATGCAGTCTGCTGTGTTGTGGTGAGGTATGAGCTGGGAGCTCTGATCAGCAAACCCTCCATCCCTGGAAAGTAACACTCGTTTGTCTGTGGACTCAGCTCTGACCTCGTGTCCTGGTGTTTAATAAGAACATGGCCCCTCATGTGAATTGTTCTCACTGCAGAGGGATCCTGTTCCTTCCCCATTTATCCAAACCCCCTCAGCAGCTGTTCCCTGAGAGCACCTTGGGAAAGCCCTGCTCCATCTCCTCCTGAGTGCTGGAGTGTTGGACCATGGGGTGTGTGGTGCTGGTGGGGGCCGTGCCTTCTTCAGTATCCAGAAAAATCCCCATAAAACCTGTTGCCACCAAGCCTGGAGTTGGGCTGTGGAGGCTCTGAGGGTGTGAAAGACCTCAGAGTAGCTTCAGACTGAATATTAGGAAGAAATCCTTCCCTGTGAGGGTGGCCCTGGCACAGGTTGCCCAGAGAAGCTGTGGCTGCCCCTGCCTGGAAGTGTCCAAGGCCAGGCTGGAGCAACCTGGGCTGGTGGAAGGTTTCTTTACTTTAATTGCTTGCAGGGTCAGTGATGTTTGTGTTGCTCCAGCTCTGCCTCGCCCTGCCAGCCTATGACTGATATTTCTCCTGGGCACATTTTTCTTTCCTTCCTGAGAACATCCCCTCGGGGCAAGCTTTGAGTCTGATAAAAAGCAAAGGAAATGTGCTGAAATGACCTCCTTCCCTGGGCACGCCAATGTGCCACGGTGCCCCACAGCCCCCTTGTGTGACCCCCGGGGTCTCAGCAAGGACCAGCGCTGTGAAAGCCCAGCTGGTTTGGGACAGTGTGAGGTGTCCCACGTGCCCACAGCGACACTCTGTGCTGGCCTTTGTGCTTTTGCTGCATGTTCACGGGTCAGGCTGAAATGCTGCTGGCCTGCACACAGCTGAGATAAAGCAATTTGGGCCAGGAAAAGGAATTAAACTGTCACTTACAGGTAGATGGATTTTTGCAGTGCCAGCCTCCCCAAAACTGCACACTATACCCCTTATCTCTGTGTCTTTGGCAGTACTGACTTATCCTGCAGCCTTACCCTTCATGGTGTAAGGGCATGAGACAGGAACATTCCCTGCAAAAACACACTCCACATGCTGGAAATCATAAAACTGGAATTTTTATGCTGGATTAGAGATGCTTCACCATCTTTGCACTCAGTAAAAACCCCTTGATTGCCTTGCAGGCAAATCACACAGAGGTGCCGAGTCTCATAATGAGCTAAAGAAAATGGAGCACAAGAAAGCCTAAGGCTGAGGGAAATTAAACAGTGTAGTAGCTGAGCAAAGGCTGATGCTGAAATACAGGAGGATGCTCTTTGGGATAGGAGATGCAATATGAAAGGTCATAATTAGAAGTGGGGTGTAAAGCAAACCCTCTGGCCTGGAGCACTGAGCCTCTTGCAGGTCCTTATTGCCGTTCAACCAAACCAAAGCTGTGGGAAAGAACTGTCTGTAGAAGACCAGCCTAAACTCTTCCTTATGAGGAAGAGTTTAGAACTTGTGCCTTGTCTGGGCTTTCCTTTCCTTGTGACCACAAAACCAGGACAAAGCAATTTCCCTCCCTTGGAGTGTGAGCAATGAGCTGTGTGCTGAGATCCCACATTCCCCATCCTCACATGGGCCCATCCCAGCAGGCAGGACTCGATCCTGGCCATGGACACGGTGCCAAGAGCTGTGTCTGCTCCACTGGGTCGTGGGTCTGTAAGGGAGGCACAGCTGGAGCTGCTGGGCTGCAGTAGCTGGAGGCAGCAGTGATCAGGCATCCATGAGCACAACTCTGGCACTGTTCAGGTGTTGGTATAATATTTTCCTGGATCAGCAGATTTAAAATTGCGCTGTACCATATGTAATAAAATAAAAGTCAGAGCTGATATTAAAAATGCCACTGCTCAGTCGTGTATCCTGCCTGATTTTTCTTTTTGTCTTCCTTAAAAGAGCATTCCTAAGGCAATGAGATAGCTCAGAAGCACGAGTTTCTGTGGGAATCCAGGCTTGTTACCAGTTAATCAAATATTCAGGGCACTCTTTTAAAATATTTCTTTCATGGTTTGGAAGGGGGATGAATGGCTGATGGGATGGACACCAGGAACAGAGTTTTGGGAAACGTAAAGCCAGTGCAGCTGGTGATCCCATCCAACAGCCCACGCAGGAACACTAACACAGCAGTGCAACTGCTGATGGAGCAGATGGAGAGAAACTCTGACATGGATCTGCCTTACAGCATCCACCACCCAGAGGTGGAGAACAGCCCCCATGATCAAAGTCCCCTCCACTGCAAGGCCTCGTCATTCCTTGTGCGTTATAGGTAAAATTCTGAGTGTGATATACATAAGTTTTTTGATTGCTTGCGACACACTAATGAGCACAGCAGCTCACTGGGCCAGGCTTTCCATTCCCTGCTTAAAGCAGTTGGGCAGGAGCGTTCTGAGCTTTGCAGAGTGTGAAATCACTGGTTGGAGCAGCTGAGGATGCCAAGGCAGGGAGCAGAACCACCACAGATCAGGACTTGTTTGCCGGCGCATTAATGTGCTTAATAACCATCAGCAGTGCAGGGTTGCATTCCAGGGCGTGAGCTTTGGTAGCACCTTGAAAGCCACTTCCTGAATACTCAGGGACTCCTCTTTTCCCCCCAGTGCCTCCCAGAGCCCTGAAGAACATGTGTCTGGGTCGCTGCGTGTGCACCACGCTCACCTGCTGTGCCAGCCTGCTGAAAGGCAGCCCTGCATCTCAGGGACCGAGGCTTCCCACGTCACCCCAGGCAAGCCGAGCTCCCCGGGGGCAGCCGTGGGGTGCAGAGCCAGCCCTCTGAACCTCACCCTTCTCCTCCTCAGCAGCTCCGCAGATCCTGGTGTTGGAAGGAATTCCCTGGAAAGGTAACGGCACGGTCTGGCTAATGCACTTGCTGGGTGTCTATTAAAGCGCTGAATGGCTGTTTAAGATGTTTTCTTCCAGGCATTCAAAACTTCCTCTGACTTTACATCCTCCTCTCTCGCTGCTCGTCCCCCTTTTCTGTCATGCCTTTGTCTTGCAGCTCCGCTCGGTGATGAAACGCCACAGGTTTTAGGCACATGAATAGTGAAATGACTGCAGGTGACAGACCTGATGTCCTTCTTAATGCCTTTAACTTCCACCAGTTCTCTTAAGTCTGCTGTCTTGTCCCAGGGTTTTAGAGGTGGACTGGCTAGTCCATTTTTGAGAAGGGACACCCTGGCACAGGCTGGTGTGCAGCTGCGAACATGCAGCATGGGTCACTCATCACCCTCCAAGGGCTGTGTCAGACACTAGGCAGAATATTTGGAGTGTATTTTATTTAAAATGGAACATTAGTGCACAACAACCGTGACAACAACAATAGAAGAGCAGGGGAGATGGCTGAAACAGAAAAAATATATACTACTCTTTAACTACTGTATTTTCTAACCTACATATACAACTACGACATCTGTTTCCAGGTGATGGGGAAGGGTTATTTGGAAGGGAACCAATGCACAAATCAGGGTGCTAATACCAAAGAGCACTTTTCCCAGCAGCTGATGATCTGATATGGTGATTTGAAGTGAGACTGAAAGCTTTTAAACAAGCTGGTTATTAATTGCCAGGAATTGTGGATCCAAAGGCCAGAGCTGCTTGTTCCAACCGTGGTGAAACCATTAAGTAAGCTCCTCTAGAGAGGCCAGTGTGCAAGTCTTGCACTGCCTCTTCCAGGGCCTTCCTTCTCCCTCTGAGATTTATTCTGCTGTAAAGGGGAAAGTACGCTTGGAATCAATTAGCCATTAGGAAATTATATTTGGTACTTAAGGTTTAGGGGTTTTTTTTAGTGGAAACTTGAAAAAACCCACTATGAGTAACCCACTAACAACTCATTTGTTTTCTTAATGAGTGGAAAATACTTATGTAAAGCACAGGAGTTATCAAGCAGGATTCTCTTGCCACAGAACAGGTATGACACAGACAGTAGGATTTAAATCTCCTTCATGTTGTCTTCCTGCCTTAAAAATTGACCTTATTCTCATGGGAACCACTTTTTGCTCCTGTCATCCTCCTCTCCTGCACAGCCAGGGTGCACTGGTGATGAGCTACTGGGAGAGGAGGGACTTTGCTCCTGCTGAATGTCCCTGCAAGGACCTTGCCTGCAGAAAAGAACCACTGCAGGGCTGAGCCAGCAAACATTGGGGCACTGACGACCTGAGGAAATCAGGGACTGGTTTCTTGAGCCCTGAAACCGGATCCATCTGCCCAGAGTTTGGATCTCTGAGTCATTCAAGTCTGCTTTTATAATCAAAAGGAAACAGGTACGCCTGGATTACCATCAAAGATACCCCATATAAAGCACAGCATCTGTAGCAAGGCTGTTTCTCTGCATGGGCTAGAGAGGAAGCTTAAGGAGGGAAACTTGCACCTAGCCTGTAACTTTTGTGAGTTTTCTTGGATCTTACTCACCCTGGGGTATGGGATGGAGGTACTTCTCTCACTCCCTGAAAACTCCACAGACTGTGAGCAGCTCAGCAAACACACTGGCTCATCCACTCAGGCACAGGGCTGAACAAAGTCTACAATGCAGCAAATGCACCAAATCCAACCATTAAACCCATCAGAGACCTTGTACCCACTGCTCCTCCCAGTAAAAAGGGCCTGTGAAAACCCATCTCTTGGTCCATTTCTTTCTTCCTTTGTGGAACAGATGTTTGCTAGCATCAATCTGGAATTCCCTGTTCCATGGGTGAGACCCAGCTCCTCTTTTCCACTCATTTGTTTTCTTGGTTTCTGTGTCTTCCAATTCACCTGACACAACAGAGATCCCAGCTGACTGCTGGGATCTCCTTACAGTCACAAATCTTTGGTTCCACCACTGTTTCTTAATCCAAATCCACATTTGTGCTGCCTTCCACATCTATCAGTGAAGTCCTCTGACAAAGCATCTCTTCCAAAGCATTCCTGGTCCTGCTGTGTCCCCTCAAACAGCCTTCCCCACTCCATTGCCATGGATTTTCTTGCTCTTGGGAAAACCAGCACAACCCTTCCCTCGGGTGTGGCCTCTTCATCAGGTGCTGGATGAGTTGCACCTTTCTGATCCCTTATCTCTCAGCAGCTGCTCTTTGCACTGGGAGGTGAAGGTCTTGCCCTCTGGTCCTGCAGCAGGCTCTTCACCTCCTGCTTGCCATGCTCTTGGAGAGTGGCATCTCCCTCTCATGTACTTTTGGGATCACTCCATGGCTCTGCCCCGCCGAGCTGTGTAGGGGTTAATGAATTCATGCTTATACAGCTCTTTGAAGATGAAAAGTGCCATGGAAAGGCTCTGTTATTGTTACCATGTATGAAGAGGTCTGTACCAGACCCAACCGTATTGTGTTTGGCCACTGGATGTCACAGCTGCTCAACACACAATGCAGCTGAAAGCAGAAAGGGAAAGTGCTTACCCAGCAATGGGCAGCAGCAATTTCCAGAGCCTTTCCTTGTTCTGTGCACAGTGTTTCTTTGTCAAGGGGCTTGGGGTCTTCTCCTCTGTTTGTGCTCTGCTAATGTTGATTTTCAGAGAGACTGAGCAGCAGTTGTGCTTCCTCTGCCTGTCATTACACTGGGAGGTCAGGAGCAAAAGGAGTATTTTAATGGGAGGAGATGTAAATGTATAAGCCACTAAGAGCACAGTGTCTGAGAAGGTGAACAGGTATTTGCACATGTTGACAAGCTGCTTTGTCACTCCATTATTCCTTCTCTATCCCACCACCATCCAGAGCACAGCACAGAGCTCTGGAATGAGGGGAACATTTCTCCAAGACCCCTCTCTACTGCACTCCTTCAATCCCCACACTCAGGGCACATTTCTGTCTGCCTCACACTAAAGGCAGAGGGAAGTTTGACCTCCTCCTTCCTAATCCTCCCTCCATGTTCTGATTTCTTTCAAAGTCTCAAGCAGAGATCCAGAACATGAAGCCACTTTCAGCAAAGTCCAGAGAGCAGCCCTACAGAGACATTACAAGAACTGTAATTACATTTCCTGGAAATGAAAATGAAGAGGGATTATTTGACCATGTTCTCTCTCTTTTATAGCATCACATTGTCCTTTTCTCCACCTTGGGGAAACAGGAGTGAAAGGCTGCTCGTGGCCACGGTGCAGTGAGGTGATAACCACCCCAGAAGTGATGTGAACATTAAAAAGGGAAAACTATTTGAAGATAATCCAAGGGTTATAGCTATAACTAAGAGTAATTGGCTGAAACTGAGCAAAAGAAAATTTAGGTTGACAATGAACTGCAGGTAGCTAATGCTGAGATCTGTTAGACCGTGAAATGGAATTCGCAGAGGGAACCTCTCTGCTTTAAAATGGGCAAATCCTGCTTTTAGGAGCACTGGTGTAAATCTCTGGTGTCTGTCTCTGGCTGCCTCAAAGCCCATTTCTACCACAAAGCTTCAGGAGAATCGATAAGTGTGTCTGAATTTATAGCAGTAGAAGGTAGGAAGGTGTCCCTGCCCATGGCAGAGGGTTGGAGTAGATGATCTTTAAGGTCCCTTCCAACCCAAACCATTCTGTGATTCTGTGATTAAATTTAGTCAAACACATCAAAATATTATACAAGATGAAGGAGGTCCAAAGGGATGGTGTGAACTGGAGAATTGAATTCCAGTGCTTTTCTACCTATGTGATCTCTGAATGTACTTGAAAACCAGGGGGCAAAAAGAGGGGGGAAAAAATGGGGAAAATTTCAAAGAAATGAGGGCCAGTTTTGGAAGGAAGACATAAAAACATTACAGAAGTTGTTGGATAAAAGGATCTCGTGCTTCAATCTGCACAGCTATTGCCAGCTTTACTCATGGGTCTGGGCCTGCCTGCACTGGCTGATTTTGGTCTTTCATAAAACTTGTGTAGGCTCTGAATACTTTCACTCATCCAGCACAAGAGCTCTGTTTGAAGAGGTTTTAGACTCACTCAGGAAAACCTAGATAGCCTGATTGAAGGCAATCTGTCCATCTCACATCAAACAGCCTGCTCCTGGTCCAGTGTTTGCTGGACTGGGCAGTGATGCAGCTATTACTGCAACTCCTGATGAAATTCCTGCTGATTCAGAGGGAGAGGAGTTAACCCTTTCAAGTTCTGGGTCAAAGGAGCACTGAGGCTTTGAGCCAGCTACTTCAATGCCATGTCAAGGTTTTAATGTGGCTACCAATACTCAGAATGTCAGACTTGAGCTGAGCTTTAGGCCAGCGAGGACAGAGAATAGCCTGGGAGAAGCAGGATTTAAAAGATGGCAAAGAGTCAGGGAAAACTGGAGAGATAAAAGTGAAGTGCATGGAAGCCAATGATGTGGGATAAAAGGCTTATTTCCTACTGTAGTCGAGGCAGGAGGGGGGAGGCTGAAGTCTGTGTGAAAGCAGCCTGCCTTTGGGAAGAAATCATGCCAGGAATATTCATGGCTGAGATACACAACATTAGATTTGCTCACTGGCTAAATCTGGGTGCAGAGATGAGTCCTGTCAGACCTACAGTCTTCCCCTGGAAGCCACCAGTTCATCTCAAGCACGGTTTCTCAGGGTCCCACCAAACCTGGCCTTCCAAAACAGGCTCTGATTTGGGGGAAGCTAACTCAAGCTAGCAGAGATGTGGGTTTTGGATGTGCTGAGCACAAGTGAAATTGTCACAAATGTTGCAAAAGCGCCATTAAAAATTAATTCACTGCCATCTCCAGTTTCCTGGCACTGGTACGTTCCTGAATGGGCTTTATTTCAAATCCTTTGTGCAGCCTGGGCTGGCTGATCAATAAAGCACATTTCCACTCTCCTGGTGCACACAGAGGCAGGTGACAGGAGGGATGTCTCAGTGCAGAGGTGACCTCCTGTGCTGGACTCTTCTTCGCACCCTCCTGTGCTGCTCTGTGGAATCCTGAAGTGTAAAGAGGTATAAACCCCCAGAATTTCTCCCTCAGCTAATTTCAAAGCCTATTTACCCAACTGGATACACAAGGATTAAGAAGTGCATTGCAGGGCATGTTTGCTTAGTTTAGTTCTTACACAGTTCAGTGCAACTGTCAGAATAAATGACTTCTTCAGAGGAGAACAGGAAAAAACCCACATTTGGTTAATCAACTCAATATTACAGCAGTTCCCGAGGATTAAATATGCACTGCCCGAACCAGCAGACCAGGAAAGGCCTTTTAACATTAACAATTCACTTGCAAAGAATAAGATTTTGACTAAAAAGACCTGCTTCTGCTCTTCAGCACCACCTAATCCTGGAAATCTGAGTTCCCAGGCAGTCTGTAACTCACCTGTGGAATTGCTGGTATGAGGTACCTTCATAGGATCACAGAGTGGTTTGGGCTGGAAGGGGACACTGAAGATCATCTCGGTCCAAGCCCTGCCATGGGCAGGGACACCTTCCACTAGCCCAGGTTGCTCAGAGCCCCATCCAACTGGCCTTGAACTCTTCCAGGGATGGGGCACCAGGGGGGATGAGGTGAGTGGAGAAGGATTTCACTTGTGTGCCTGAGTCTGGACTACCCTCCATTCACTTATTTCTTCACAATTGGTACCTGCTCCTTGCTGGGGGACGGATGGAGGGTCCCCTGGATCTTTCATTGTTTCTGCTGGCTGGTCCTGTGAGGGTGGTGAGGCAGTGGCAGAGGTGAAGAGAAGTGCTGAGGTTGCACTGCCCTGAGCTTCCTTGCCAAAGAGTTGATATTGCTGCCTGTCACCCGAAACCAAGAGCAAAGCTCTGCTGCCTTTGGGGGAAGCTGTAGCTCTTCTCAGTACCAGGAGGAAATTCCATTCCCAAGGAGATTGCTGCTCCCCTTTTGTTCTAACTCCACGGGTTTATGGGCTGAGGGGCACTGCTGGCCAGCAAGGGCTGTCAGTTGGGTGCCATTCCTGGAGAGAAGAGAAGGTTTTTCAAAGGGAATGGCATTTGCTTGGTAACAGGATACAAAAGGGCAGGCAGAGGATCCTTGATCTGTTCCCTCTCTGCCAAGTGACTTTTTTACTGGATCGTTTGCTTGGGATGCATTTTTAAGGAAATCACCTGTCTGAAGATGTACAGAGCATTTAGACATCAGTCCCCTGCTAGTTTTTATTTGAATTCCTGTATGTTTTTTAAAAACCTATCAGGGTTTTCGTGTCTTGTACCACGCCTGTATCTACCAACAGTCTAAATGGTTTTCGAGAGCACTGAATTTTTCAGAGGATGCAAATCCCTCCCATTCAAAACTAGATTTGCAGTGATGAGAGAAGGTGTTGAAAGCAAAATGCTTTGAATTCTAAGGTCTGAGGGGTGTGGAGTGCTTTTAAACCTGGCATCGAGAGTTTGATTTTCAAAGGATCTCAGTGTGTCCAGTTTTGATTTCTAATAAGATTGTGAATGCTCTGGGCTTTTGAAAACCAGTCCCTCCAACGCTGCCTGCCTGGGCTCTTTGCTGTGTGTGCGAGGAAACAGTTGTCTGTCTCAGGACAGTGTCTGAGGTCTGGGCTGGCTATTTTTGCTTACAAAGCACTGTTTGACCGATACTTGCAACGAAGCTTTTCAACCCATTCATCAGGAATGAATGGACAGGAAAAGGGGGCAGAGCCGGGGTCAGACAGGACTCAGATCAGCTTTGGCCATCGGGGCAAACCTTAGTTAAGAGGGTCAATAAAGCTGACTCTCCAAATATATTATCTCCGTGGCATTGTTTGCTGCTGCTGGGTCGGATGGGTGAGGAGAAGGGCAGGGGGGCTTGTTGGAGGGGCCAGCCGTGGAGTAAATGAGTGTTTTCTCTCCCTGAGGGTTGTGGCAGCAGTGCCCACCGGCAGGTACAGCAGGGGCCATGTGGCTCGGAGCTGCCTTCCTGATCCTGCACCTTCACCTGCACCTTCACCTGCACCTGCACCTGCACCTGCAGCTGCTGCTGCTGCCCCTGGGCTGCTCCCACCTCGGGCACTGGTCATACCAAGGTAACCAGAAACCAGCCTGCTTGGGCATGCATTGCTGCTCCTTTCCCTTTTGTGCTGCAGAAGCCACACTCAGCTTGACTCTCCCTCAGTGGAAGATCGCAGAGCTGCTAATTTATTCCGCTTTATTGATGCCTCTGCGTCTTGGAAGTGATTCTCTTCAATGTCACCCCTTTCTACTCCTTTGTGTGGTTAGGACACATTGTCAGGGTTGGCAGCACAAGGAGGTTCAAACAATGGGGGAAATCTTTACTTGTGTTAGAAGAAAAGCTGCCCTTTGGATGATCCTGGAAGGAAAAGCTTTAAATACTCCCTACTTCTTATTTTATTGTCACGTTCCGGGCAGTACAGAGCACTGAAAAGCCCTTATTTGGGTATTTATATTTTTTGTGAAATTTTACCTGAATCGCACTTGTTTCAGGGAGTTGATTGCAGGGCTCACTGAAGTAAATGTTAATCCTTTTATGATCTTCAGCGGGCTGGGGATCAAGCTAAAACAAAGGGTATGTTGAATAGTTGCAATAGGGCGATTGCCCTTTCCCTAGTTGAAAATAGCAAATTGCTGCCAGTTCCTGAGCCTAAGTAGAGTCTTCCTGCCTCTTGCCCTGGTCCTGATCACTCACATTGGCTGAGAACCGAATTGCACACCTCTGGCAGCTGAGCCCCACTGAAATCCCCATTTCCATGTAAACACTGCTCCTCTTTTCCTCTTTTGGGGGAGGTTCCAGCCATCGTTAAGCTGTTGCTGCAATGCAGGGTTCTTACTTTGCAGCACAGTTGTCCTGCAGACAGAATAATGTGCATTTTCACTCTAGGGAAGGCAAAGCAACCTTTTATAGCTGCGTCTCCTGGTGTTATAATAATTGGATTGACATTTCCTGCTGGCAAATGAGGGGAGCTCTCTGCCTCCTGACTAACAGCACTGCTCACCACATCCCTGTAACCTCACCTTGCTTCCCCCCACACAGAAGGAGAGCTGGATGAAGAGCACTGGGGGAAGCACTTTCCAGATTGTGCTGGCAAGCAGCAATCCCCCATTGACATCCAGAGGAAAAAAGTGAGGTACAACCCCCTGTTGCTGCAGCTGGAGCTGAATGGCTACGATGGGCCTTTGCAGGGGGATTTCAGGATGACCAACAATGGGCACTCTGGTAAGACTGGGGGTGTCAGGCCCTTGGCAGTGCAAGAACACACTATTTGTTTTAGCCATGGAAATGCTATTCACAAACAATACCCTTGGTTTTGTTTAGTTTTTTGAACTCCCCTTCCTTTGCCATCTCACTTCATTCCCCTCCCCTAGTTTTACAGTTTTCCCTAATCACACAGGAAAGCTCTCCAGAAATACATATATAAACCAGGTGAATAAAAGGCAGCCAGGTTTCTGCAAGGCATGTTCTCTGTTAGACCTTAAAAGGCAGCCAGAACATTCTAGATTGACCCTTTCTTTTCATGTGCTCCAGGACAACAGGACCACAGAAATGTGTGGTATTTGGGCATACTGTGACTTCTCCCTGCAGTCAAGAAATGCATCTTTTGGCCCTGTGCATTAGTAAGAAATGGCAGGAGTGGGAACCTTTGCATGCCAGCCTAGGTTAGATGTGGGTCACAGACAGTACAACCCAGAGGAGGATCCCCCCTCACAGCCAGAGGATTGCTGTCTTGGGTCTCAGGAAGGGAAAATGAAGCACAGCACAGGTGAAAAGCCTGGCCTTTGGCCACACAGTTTCGGGGCAGGGCTTGTAATTTAGGAGATCCCAGATTCCCCTGCTGCAATCTGTAATTCTTTGTCTAAATAATTCATCAGCTGGCACTGTTGGGATAATGCTGACAGACTACAGATGAGCAGTGAGAGGATTTTCTAATGGCTGCAGTGGGGAGACAATGAGTGTTTTTGGGAAGGTGTTTGGAACATAAAACTCAGCTCTTTAATCCTGCACGACAGTCCTTTCTCCCTCTGTAATAGAGAGAGAGAGAAATACGGTGGGAGAGCAAGGGAATGAAGTGAGGAGAGACAAAGTGCCTCCAGAGGAAGGGTGGCTTTCTGGAAATTGGGATTGCTGTTTGTGGCCCCCCCAGACTCAGCGTTCAGCCCCAGGCTCTGTCAGCACCGCTGCCCTGCCTGCCTAGACATTAATTCCTGCAGGTTTAGCTTTTCTGACTGCACGTGTGTATTTGCCTATTCTTTTGTTAACTTCCTAACAATGATTTTCTGATGCGGGGCAGTTTCCTAAAGCACAAAGACAAACGACTGCCCCTATTCACAGCTCCTGTGAGTCGGGCTGGGTTTTTCTACCGGCTTCAGAGAGACGGGACAGGGCAGCAGAATCTCAAGGGAAACACTCAGCAGATCTGAAAGGGACAGGAGAGGGATTTATCAGCAGGACACTCCTTACAGGCTCTCAGGAGCCAAAGCCCAAATGTCTCCCCTAAGAAAGCAAATACTATTGCCAGGCTAAATCCCCCCTGGCAAAGCCTGCTTGCAGTAGTGCAGTCTGGGGCAGACACACTCACATAGATAACCTTGGCTTAAGGAAACCTTTTGCATTTGGACCTTTCTCTTGGTTTTAAAGACGACTGCTCCTCTAGCAGGTAGCAAGGACAAGCTCTGGAGAATTAAAATGTCATCCATGCAGGGTGTGTGCATCTTCCTCCAGGAGCAGCCTTCTCTCACAGCTGGGACCTCAGGCGTGCCCTTCACTATCTGAGGCTGCTCGGGGGCAGAGCTGGGGCACGGGCTGGCTGTGTGTGCTGTCACTGCAGGGCAGGGATGGACAGAGGCCAAACTGCAGAGCAGGAATGCTGCAGAAAGGCTCAGCTGCACTCACATTCACACTGGGGAACCCCAGCTGATCTTCCCCTGCCTGGCAAAGCTGGAGTAAGGCACTTGTAGCTCAGAGCAGTCGTACTTTCCACTCACACTAGACACTGGTGGGAAGCAGAGGCAAACCAGGCTATTCCCTGCCTTCATGCTTCCTGCAAGTATTTGCTTAGAATATCTTAGAGAAGCCTTCAAGTTGTTATAAACTCAGAACACAATTTCCTGGCTGTGTCTTGAAGAAGGTAGAAATCATAGTGAGGTACTCAAGGTAAACAACCCTAATTATGGAAGGCAGGCAGCAGGGATCTTGTGAAAAAAGAGAATTTCCCCCCTCCCACTGTAGATCCTTTGGGATATTACAAGGAAACATGTTTCATCTGTTTGTAAACAGCTCACAAACAAAAGAAACTTCTCAGAAACCCAAACTATGACTAATGGATAATATGGTGTGCTGCATTTTGCAAGGATACTTGCTGGTTTTTATAACATGCTATAGGCTTTCATTTAGATGAGGCAATTCTCCTTTTTCACTCCTGGATTTGGCATATTTATTAACATAAGATATGATTTGTGGCAGTGAATTAGCAGGAAGACAAATGGTTTGTAGCCTCCTTGTGAACACCCCTTGGCAAGGAGAAGGAAAGAGATTTTTCTCTACAAATCCTTCAAGAAATAAAGCAGGCTTTTCAAATGTACAGGGCTCTCCCAGTATTCCTGTTCTTAGAAAATGCAGAACACTGGAAATCATGACAACAGGTTAGATGAAGCCAATCACTTTGTTGATTTCTATGCCCCTTTTCTTCCTTGGAAAGGAAGGAGTTACCAAACCTGTGCAGAGCCCTGCAAGGAGTGCTGTGCTGTGCCAGAGCTGATCACTGAAGCCCTTTTATCAGAGCCTGGTGGCAAACCCAGAGCTGCTGGGATGGAGGAAGGGTCTGCCCACACACACAGCTCCTGCCCAGTGCTCCTGCCTGGTGTGGGCACAACCCTGAGCTCAGGAGGGATTTTCAGCACACCCAGCTTTAAGCTCAGTGTTTTCCCTTCCAAACTGGAGTCAGTTCCCTGAACATGACTGTGCCTGCACCTCTCACAGGGTGGGACTGCAGGGAGCACCAGGCACTGTGAGGGTAACTGGGGAATGGGCTGGCTGCACCCATTGCTCTCTCCACTCCTGGGTTTTTTTTCAGTTCAGATCGATCTGCCACCCACCATGAACATCTCCAGAGGGCTCCCAGGTGTCTACACAGCTGTCCAGATGCACCTGCACTGGGGTGGCCTGGACCTGGAGACCAGTGGCTCCGAGCACACCATAGATGGGATGAGGTACTTCGCAGAGGTATGTGGGCAGGGGGGGCTGCAGGGAGGGGGCTCTGCACCTCTGCCAGCTGGGAAATGGCATGGTGCAGCCTACAGAGCCTGCAGGAGGCCATGCAGAGGCAAGGGGGGAAAACAGGGCTCCCCCAAGTGCAGGTGGTTGGTGGGGTGCAAGGGCTGAGCCCGATGGTGCTGGCACAGCAGGCTCTAAGAAAAGCCATTGCAAGAGCACTGATGTCCTTCAGACCTGCTGTTGTTCCCCCACACCCATCACAAACCTCTTAAACCAAAGGTCTCTTTGGCCATGCTGTGAGGCACAAGCAGCAGGAATTGGGAAGGTGACTCTCCCTCCACTCTGTCTTGAGCCCTCTCAGGCACCCAGGAAGGCATTCATCACTTGTTGCTAAATGACCCTGTCTCATCTCCTGACAGCTGCACATTGTCCATTACAACTCTGCTGACTACTTGAGCTTTGAAGAAGCCAAAGACAAACCCAATGGGCTGGCTGTGCTGGCCTTCCTGTATGAGGTAGGTTTGATGCCCAGGGATCTCTGTCTGAGCTCAAATCTCAGCCCAGACACAAGCAGCCTGTGCTAGGTTTGGGCACCTCTCCTAAGGGATGGTGTCTGCCCCCTGTTTAGGGGGCTGTGCTGCAGCAGGGCTGTCCTTCCCTGGGGCCATTGGGGCCTCACACAACACCAGCCAACACAACTTGGGAGCCCCAGAACAGTTTGTCCCAGAAATGTTTGCCCCATAAGCAGTGCAGAGGGAATATCAGGTGTGACAGCTGGGGTTTCCCTGCTGTGCATCAAAGCCTTGCCCTGCTTGGCAAGTGGGAACACCTGATTTTGTGTGGATGTCAAAGAGGTTAAAAAGGACCTTTACAGTTCACTGTTCTACCTGAGACCTCTGTGTACATACCTGGGCATGACTAGCATTGTCCAGCCCATCAGGAGATCTGGGATAGTATTTGTTCCCTTTACCTCCCAGTTCATCAATTAGTCTCCCCAGCTGATTAGCAGTGCAGGACAGGGAGGTCACAGAGCTTTTGATCAAGTTTCTGTGCTGTTTAGGATGGGCACTTCGAGAACACCTACTACAGTGAATTCATTTCCAAACTGGCGAGGATCAGGTTTGCAGGTAAGACCTGGGAATGCCTTTCTCCATCCCTGATATTCCCAAAGCTTGTGTGGAGGTTGTGGCTCTGGGAACAGACATTTTCCTGCTGCTTTGCTGGCAGTTCTGTGGCTGAGCATCCTCAGATACCTCCAAATGACAAACCCCAGATCCACTGGAAGGGCTGTTCATTTCCCTCCATCCTCATCCCGTTCTACCAAAGGTCTAATAAACCAGTGCTGTGGGCAAAGGGATTTGCCAGCCCCAACAGCACTTCTGTCTCTCTGTTTGCTCCCCACTGATCACTAATGTTGCCTCTCTGCTCCCTTTTGAGGTCAATCAACGAAGCTCAGTTCCCTGGATGTCCAAGCCATGCTGCCAGAAAACCTGTCCCACTTCTACAGGTACCAGGGCTCCCTGACAACCCCGCCCTGCTCCGAGAGTGTGATCTGGACCATCTTTCACTCCCCCATTGTCCTGTCACACACACAGGTCAGTGGCAGCTCTCACCAGCTTCCCTTTCCTTCATGCTTCACCTTTCCACCCTGGTTTCTGCTTCTGTCCTCCAGTGATTTTGGGACCAGAGGAGCTAACAGGGCATCTCGCATACAGAGCTTTTAGGATATAT
The DNA here is from genome assembly GCA_035583185.1 of Anabacerthia variegaticeps. Lineage (NCBI taxonomy): Eukaryota > Metazoa > Chordata > Aves > Passeriformes > Furnariidae > Anabacerthia > Anabacerthia variegaticeps. The sequence goes on from JAWWEW010000054.1 coordinate 6,458,339, forward strand.
TCCTAAGCAACTGGAATTACAGGGGGCTGTGATGACACTGTGATGCTTTATCACAGCAAGGGTCAGGTTGTGGAGAGCAAGCTCTGGTCGCTGATAACAAAGCTCTCTGCTCTGTTAAGCTCAGCCACCCTGAAGCACTATAAAAAGGAAAAGATCAGAGGAATCAACAAGGCAAAAACCCCCCGAATACAGGAAAAAGCCATTCATAACAATAAAATAATTACAGAATAGCTGGCACATTTTTATAAGGTATTTCAGGGTTTTTCTTTGTCTAGACTTACATTGCCAGTAGTGCTTTTAAGTTTATAAGTAATAAAGAAGGATCAGAAACATTTTCTTCTAGGAGAAGAGCAAGATAAAACTGAGACTGCAGCAGTGGAGGATCACAGTGTGTTCTCTTTGAAAAAGAAACACTCCTTCTGGCAGGGGGAAGGTTGGAAGGCACTTGTGAGGAAGCTACAGAATAGCAGCAAAATCTCCATGCATGCATACCATCAGGTGTTCAAAACCTCCCTCAGGCAAAATACCTTTAGCACGAATTAGCTGATAAGAGCCTGTGGTGTTCCTTCCTTCCCCTTGCTAATACCCAGCAAGAGGCCCTGAGCATTGCTCTGTAACAAGTTGTTGGGTTTAACCCCGAGCTGCAGGATCTGCACGGCACTTTTAGGCAGAGCTGCTGTTCCCACTGCCCTCTAAGATGCCTTGTGTTGCTGCCAGATCAGCCTCCTGGAGGGCACCTTGCTGGACTGGCAGAACAGGACCCTGCGCAATGACTACCGGCATGCCCAGCCCCTCCACGGGAGGGTGGTGGAGTCCTCCTTCAGAGCCAGAGCCCCCCAAGGTAAGGGGGCAGCGGGCAGGGCTTGGGCTTACCTGGGCAGGGGCAAGAAACCTTCCTGGAGGGTGTGAAGCTGCCAGTTTAGATGTGCTGGAGGTCACCTTCCCTGGGAGCAGCAGTGGAGATGCCCCATGTGCCTCTTCTTTCCATGCCAACACACTTGGCTTCTAAAGGTGCAGTGGTGGCTGTGGGGGGGGTGCCAGCCCTGTGGCCGGGCAGTTCTGGCTGTCACACAGGGCTCCAAGGCTCTCCATGGCACCACAAGGATCCTCAGCTCAGGTGTGGCTGCTGGGTGAGGTGTGTGGTCAGCCAGGCACCATACAGAGGAGAGAGGCTGCATTTTAGAATAGCGGTTTTCCCCAAACTAGAAAATCTACCGTGTGTAGGTCCTGGCCTTTTGTGAGTTCAGCTGTCTGATTCCTCTAGCACAGTGTGATCCAGAAGAACTCACCCTTAGGCTGGATCAGATCCAGATGCAGCTCCAAGACATGAGGACAGAGCTGCTGAATGGAGTGAGCCACACAGGTAAGAAACACATAGCTCTTGAGTCCAGCCTGCCTTGGGAGGGTGAACAGCCCATGCCCTGCTGACCTTGATGGCCTAAATCAGTGACAAGGTTGGTACTGATATGTGCAGGGAGAATTTTGTCCCATATCTAGGCCTGCTGATGGGAATTCTTCAATTAAAGCATTGTTGTGGCCAGCCCCAATCTAGATACTCCCACAGCAACTGCAGCTTTCCTCTGCAACATGTGAGCACATTTTTACAAACAGGGAAAAATTCTAGCTCACAGTTCCCCCAGGATAAATAATCATCACCTCTATTTTATGCAATATTAGAAAAGGAAAAGAAGGAGGGGAATAAAGCAATTTTCCCGAAGAGTTGTTGGGAGGGAGCTCAGCTTTTCATCATTCCAAGCCCTTTCCCTGTTGGCACAACACACACCAGTAATTGTGGCTCAAGACAGCTCTGAACAGTTCTATGGGCTTATTTATAGGCACAGCAGGAGATCTAACCACTGGCTTTTTGGGTCTTGCAGGTATTAAATCCAGCACTTTTCCAGCTTTCTACTTCCCCGTGGAAAACATTGAGAGCTTCGTGGATGTCCATCCCCTCCACGACATGTCTCTCCAAGCCTTCACCTTGTGCTTCTGGGCCAAAGCCCAGCAGGGCGGGAGCCAGACCATCCTGTCCTACTCCACACGGGAGAGGGACAACGAGCTGCTGGTGACCGTGGGCACAGAGGTGGGGCTCTGGATAGGAGGCCACTCCATCAGCTTCCCCCTGCACCCCAAGGCCCAGGTCTGGCTGCACTACTGCATGGCGTGGGCTTCCCACTCGGGAGTGGCAAATCTGTGGCTCAACGGAGCAGCCGGCAAAGAAATGAGCATCCAGCAGGGGTATGTGAGCCAGGCTGGAGGGGTGCTTGTCCTCGGGAAGGACAGGGACACTCTTCTTGGCACCTTCTCCAATGGTTTTGCAGGGTGGCTGACTCGGGTGAACCTGTGGAGCCACGTCCTCAGCCCTGCAGACATTCGGGCGCTCGCCCTGTGCAAAGCAGGGCAGCTGCAGGGGGATGTCGTGGCCTGGGGAGAGACCCCCATGACCCTGCTGGGGGGGGTGGTTCTGGAGCCTGACACCAGCTGCCAGTGAGCACAGCTGCTGCTTTTCTTCCTAAGGTGTCAGGAGGATCTGAGCTGCTTGCTGGGAAACTGAGAAAGGCAGAGATTATGTGCTTGTTTCCCCTTCTGCTTTGTGTAGGCTCACTCTGCACTGCTAGTGCTCCAGGGTGCTTTTCCAAGACAGCAAAGCCTCCATCAGTGGGATGGAGGTAAAGAACAGCAGAACTTGGCACAGTCCAGCACCTTGGGTTGTCTCATCCCTCACAGGAGATATAGATCCCCATACACAGATCTTTCTTTATGCCAAAGAGCTGCTCTCCTTGGTGAAAGGAGCAACTTTCTCCAATAAAATTTCTCTCCCATCCTTCACCAGGCCTCAGGTTCTCACCCTCCTCCCTGCACAGGTCTTTCCTTCTGTTTATCACCTCACCACCCTTCCCCTGCAGACAAATCACATAGGAAAGGGGAAGGAAAGCAGCTCAGATGCAATCCTTGTGCCTTGGCCAGGGGCAGGCCTTTGCCTTCTTTTCTGTAATGGACGTAGAGACAGAGCATGGAAAGAGCTTCTTGTTCAACACATATATCACAAATTTGAGGGCAGATATAAAACCATTTTTCTAAGGTTAAAGTAAATCATGTGAAGGACTCTCTATCAGCAACACAAAATCCGTGTGAGGCTGTACAACAGTTCTGTTTTTTTAAAAAAGCGGAGGGCACCACCCTCATATAACAAATTTAATTTCCCTGTTCTGGACCCTCAAATACCCAAGTGACAATAGCTCAGAGGAACATGGTGACTCCTTGCCCAGGATGGTTGTGGAGCTGGCAGCATTGGGTTTGTGGCTGGACTCAAAGGTCTCTCCCAGCCTTAACAATTGTGATTCTCAGGTCGGTATCAAATGAAGAATTGATGTATTTGTTCCCGCTGAACAGATCCTGCAGAATGTCCCTGCCAGGCCAGACACTGGGCTGGCTCACATCTTACTGCTGGAGATTTTCCTCTCTGCCTGCCCACCTGGGACACTGCAGAAATCCTTGAGCTCCTCTTTGTTCTCCTGAATCTCCACTTTGTTCCTCTTGGCCATGATCCTGTTGATCTCCATGAAGGTTTTGTTCTTAGTCTCAGGAACGATAAAGAAGATGTAAACCACAGAGGCCAGGCAGATGGCACAGAAGATGAGGAAGCTGTAGGGCCCCAGCCCAGCCTAGGGCAAGAACAGGAGAGAGCAGGGATCAGGGAAACATTCCAGGTGGGTAGTTATGTGGTTTGGATGTGCTGAACCCTGCACTGGCTGTAACAAATGCAGGCACAGTGGTGTGCACATGTTTTAAGTTGAACAGCCAGAAGCTGGGATGGTTCTAGGTTCCATGGGTTTGCTGGAAACCACCAAGGATTTACTGGAAGAGGAAGGTGAATCAAACTAAATCAAACTAAACTCCCCAGCTCCCTTTGCCCAGGCTAGAGGCTGCAGCTTATGGGTCACTGCTGGGGATCAATCTGAACGGGGGACCCAGAGACCAAAGCTGAAATAGGCTCCCTGAGACACACACCCGTCCCCATCCCCCAGGCAGGACAGGCAATTTGCCATCTTTTCCAAGCTCCTGGGTTCAGGATTCACCTGGCAAAGCACCCACCTTCTTTTAAAGCCTGTGCAACAGACTGGTGTGGTAAGAAAATTCTGATTAACACCAGCTCCTTAGTCTTAACACCCAATCCTGCCTGCAGGTACTGGGAACCCACAGGGGCAACTACAGCCCTTGGGATTCAAAAGCCTCTCTGTAGGAACACATCGGGGTGGACAGACCAATCTGAGGCTGAAGGTGTGCCCTGGTGTGGGGTTGTGTCTCACCTCCATGTAGAGGGACACAGAGGGGTGGACAGACCAATCTGAGGCTGAAGGTGTGCCCTGGTGTGGGGTTGTGTCTCACCTCCATGTAGAGGAACACGAGCCCCACGGTGAAGTTGCTGAGCCAGTGCACGGAGCCGCCCACCATGAAGGCTGCGGGCCGGGAGGACTGCAGGAACATCTCGGTGATCATCACAGGAGGGATTGGACCTGTGGGGCAGCACAGCCTTGGAAATCCCAAAGGCAACTCCCCCACTCTGAATTCCTCATCACACTGCTCGTTTCAGTGGCAGGCAATGGTTTCTGACTAATAGTGTTTAGAAGCACCCAATAAATCAAATATTAAATTTAAAAACCCCCAACAAAACCAAAACCAGGGCAATTAAATTATTTGCATGGTGCATGGCCACACAGAGATGAAATTCAGTGTCCATGAATGAGCTCCACAAAGGTTTTGGGTTGATATTGAGCATAGCACTTGGCTTTACAAAGCTTGTGGAGCAGACTGGACAGGCTGTGCATACTTACTGGGTCCCAGGGCATGTCCAATGATGTAGACAATGACACAGCCTATACTGAGGTAGGACATCCAGGACACAGTGGGCTGTGAAGGATTGAGTCACAGGTTAGATGTGCTTCCTATCTGAACTTCACCAGCACACTCAAGGCACTCTGTGTGGTAAGATTTGAAGGCATTCTTTGGCCAGTGGCACCCTCCAGTGCCAGATATGGCCATAACTAGCCACAAAGTCACAGCCAACTAGTGGATGCAACAGGCATGAGGAACATGACAGACTGGAAGGAGCATTCAGACAAGCAGGATCACAGCTTTTCCTTTGGGTAGATATACAAGCACAAAAGACCTTTCATACTGTCCCCTCTTCCCCAGGGTGTAGGAGCAACTTCAGAATATTCCCCTGACCTGGTCCCTGGAAAGCCCAGAAATGCATGGGTGGGGTCACCTGAGCCATTTGCACACACCTGGAGGTTGAGGGCCAAAGTTAACAGGGCACAGGAGGCACAGCACAGCACAAAGCCAGTGAGGAGGAGGAGCCTCCTCCCCAGGGATTCCACAATGAAAACCTGGAAGAGACAGGAGAGGGTGAGACACCACACACCTGGGGCTCAGCACTTACTCCGGATGCCTCCAGCCCAGGGAACCACGGGGCAGAAACCATGCCAAGCATCTCATACTGTGTGTAAATAACATCCTATTGGGAAGTGTCCCTGCCCATGGCAGGGGATTGGAACCAGATGATATTGAAGGCCCGTCCCAACCCAAATCATTCTGTGATTTTATGACCATAAATTAAACAGAGACAGACAGGGGAGAGTGGACACATTGGAACAGAGAGCCCCAAGAGAGACTCACAGCAAGCAGAGTCATGACGACGTTGATGGCCCCAATGGACACGGTGACATACTGGATGCTGCTGCTGTGCACGCCCGCTGACTCGAAGATTCTGTCTGCATAGTAGAACACCTGCAGCAAAACCACAGCTGTGCCTGTGTCTGGCCAAAGGGGCAACGTGGCAATCCCATTTTGGCTGCTTTACATCCTGCTGCACAGGAGCCTGAGGACTGAATTGTTTAATTTCTGGAGACGTTGTCGTTTGGATCCAGGCACAAGCACCTTACTCTAAAAACATCCAAATTATCCCCCACAGGACAGCTTGATCCTGTACCTGTATGTGACCCTGGCCCTGCACGTGTCTCCACTGGGTTTGGGACTGGCCAGGGTCACCCCATCACACATGAACCTGTGTCCTGGCTGAAGGGCTGCTCCTGTGTCCCAGGGTTTGTCTCCTGGGTCCCAGGATTCATCTCCTGGGTCAGCACTGCCCCACATCACCCACTCTGAAGTCCTTCCCTTCCTTTCTGCCCCACTGCCTTTCCCACTCACCGCGTTGACCCCCGAGAGCTGCTGGCCCATCATCATGACGATGATGGAGATGAGCTGCCACCTGAGGCCTCGGAAGGTGCACAGGCTGAGCACAGAGAACTGCCCTTCTTCCTTTTCTGACCGGTCCTCTTGGAACATTTCTTCTATCTCATCATCCACGTCATCCCAGCCTCTCAGCCTCTGCAGGGCTAGTTGGGAGAGGAAGGTGAGTTTTACAGGGAGCTCTCCTGCTCCAAATCAAGACAGAACAACATGTAACCCTGGGCAGCGGTGAAGATGGGGATCCACATGTGCAAAGAAAGGAGCAATGTGGCAGGAATTCCATCCTCCAGCAACACTTCAGTGAAGAATTTCACACTTTGCTGTCAGTTATGTCCCACAGTGAGATCTACCCCATTCCACCCCCCCTTCCATCAAAGGATGAGAGGGTACCTTGTCGTGCCTGCTCCTCGTTGCCCTTTTGGATGAGCAGGTATCTGGGACTCTCAGGGAAGAAGGGCAATGTCAGGAGCTGGATTAGTGATGGGATGCCCGTGAGTCCCAGCAGCACAGGCCAGCCTGCAGCAGGGCAGAGGAGAGAGCTGTGAGAAACCTTGCCCCATGGAGCCCCCAGCAAAGCCCCCAGGCAGAGCTTTACCTCCAGCATTCCCAAGGATGCTGTTGAGACCAAGGATCTGAGCCACAAGGATCCCAAGGGTGATGAAGAGCTGTGGGATGATCCCAATGGCACCTCTCAGATTTTTGGGGGACATTTCTCCAAGGAACATGGGAACCACATTGGAAGCCAGACCTGGCAGTCAGAGAACAGTGTTAGACGTGCAGCTGCACACTCACAATCTGCAGCAAGATTTCCCACGAGGGACAAAAGAGACCTGTGAGGAACCACAGCACAAGCAGAAGCTTCTCACTCAAACCTTTCTGCTCCAGCTGAACATGCAGTGTCACCTTCTGGCCAGTGGATAGGTTGTACTCATTTTCCTCACTCTCAGTGGAAGATGGGACAAAAAAACATCGGGTCCCACAGTACATGGAGAGGTACAGAATCCATCCCTGCATCAGTGCCCTCCACAGCTCTGGCCTTGGAGTGCAACCTGCCCATCTCCCTGTGCTTTGAGTGTCCACATTATTAACTGCTCAGCAGCAAAGCATTTGAAGAGTCAGAGGGTGAGCAGCAGCCTGACTTGCCTACAGAGCCAGCAAATGATTTGGGGGCTCTCAGTGTTCACCTTCCTAAAAACAGCTTTCTCTCCCAGCAGGGTCTGCCAGGTACCTCAGCACAAGGCACACAAATAAAACTGTGTAAGGGAGCAATTTTCACTTCCCCTAAAACAAGATGAGAAATCAGCGTCCAGAAAAGCTGATGTGAGGGTGGAAGGAAAGGATTTCCTGTCAGCTTTTAAAAATTCGCTGCTCAGTGATGCTTTGGTGCTCTGAGATGTCTTGCAGGTGCAATGCTGGAACAGGGATTTCTAATCCAATAAGGACATGGGTTATTTTGAGGACCATTAGATGCTGCCCCCAGTGACCCCAGCGAGCTGCCAGCTCCCTGCTCATGCTGGAAGCCCTGGCATGCAAACCCCAAACTCCTGGAGTCAAATGACCACATGAGACTCTTATGTGACATTTCTAGAGTTCCTGGGCCTCAGGGGCGTGGGGTTACAAAGGTCATCAAGCTGATAAAGGGCATGGAAACCAGTGCCACCAGTGCAGGAGGGTGACACTTGGAGCCTCCTGGAGGGTGACATTTGGATCCTCCCGGATTCCAAAGCAGCCTGGCTGGACCAAAAGCAGCTTCCCCCTCCCCAGAACAACGTCCACAGTTCTAGGGAGGTCAAGCTGCAAAGGACAAGTCAGGGCAGCCAGTCCACATTCTTCTGTGGGTTATAAATAACTGCAAAGAGGGACCACACTTAACAGGTCCCTTAGCATTTATTCCAAGCTCCAGTGCTAAGAGCAGCTGCCAGCCTTAGGAGAGGCAAAAGCCAAGATAAAACCACTGGAGTAGATAAACTGGAAAACAAGAAACTGCTCTAGGAAAGCAACCTGATCTGTAACATGCAGCAATCACCGCTGAGCTAAGGCAGGAAATTTATCTTTACAGGATATCCCAGCTCACTAATAAATCATGGGGCGTGTGAGTCGTGCCAGCCCAAAGCCATTTAATTGAGCCTAAATGCTCACAGGACCCTCACAGACCTGGCTCTGCCCAGCACTGCAGGGGGGGCCCACAATGATGGGGTTCTGTTTGCTCCCTGTTACTGCAGCTCTAATAAAGCCACTCACACCAGCAACACACTTATATCCTTGGCTTCCCACTGTCTTTGCAGTAAATCCAGTCTCTCTGAGCCCTTTGCTCTCCCTTTTAACAATTCTTTTCTCCTGCAGGAAGAAGAGTCGGTTCCAGGACTGGATTATTGGATCTGGCGTTGACTCCGATAACTTTGATGGATTATTCTGATTATGTTAAAAAGGGGAAAAAAATAGGCTACCTGCTTTAAGCTGTCTGGGAAAACAGATTATCAGCAGCAGGTTTCCCGCAGTGCCTAGCAGATGTTTATTGCATTATTGCAGAGGACAGGCTCATCTGCAGGCACACAGCTCCTCTAGGCACCTTAAATTCCAGCCTCAGGGCCATTATCTCCAAGAGATCTTTGGTACTTGTGCAACATGCAGATGACCAGAGCTACAGCACAGCACTGTTATGCAGATGCTAAAGGGTGCTACCTGGGGGAGCATCTGCTGAGAGAATAAAACAGCTTTACAGAGCCACGGAAATATTTACTGCTCTCCCTTTACCAGCCACTTACCAGCATATATTCCCATGATAACACGGGAAAGGATGATTACTTCAAAGGTTTTTGCTCTCTCTGAGGTTCCCATAAGGACTGCAGCAGTGATGGAGAAGAGGTTATTTATCAGCAAAGTGCCCTTTCTGCAAAGCAACAGCAAAGGAGACACTTGGTTTGGTTTTCCTAAGGTGCAGTTGCAGGTGGATCCCCCCTGGGTGACACTGCCCAAAGCCCAGCGAGTCACCAGCCCAAAGACCCATCCCAGAGGAGATGCCAGCGGTCCCATTTTCCCTGCAGGGAATGGAGGCTTCCAGAAAGAACCCAAGTTTCCCGGGGAGCCTGAGCAGCAGAAGCTGGGCTTGATGTCAGGTCCCAGCCCAGCCCTGCCATCCCTGCTCTCTGCCTGGCTCAGTGCCCAGCCCACAGCCTGGCCTTGACCACCCCAAAACCACATAAAGTCCTGTACACTGAGGGCACGACACGTGGTGCTGAGCCCAGCAACAAACCCTCAGCCCAGGTGCTTTCCTGTCAAGGTGTGTGGGGACAATTCCTCCTCCTGCTGGGCTGGGCAGGCTGGAGTGACCCGGGAGACAAGTGTGACCCGCTGGGGAGGACCCTGGGCACGCTGTCACCTACCGGCCACAGTTGTTGACCAGAGGCCACACCATCAGGGACCCAAAAAAGCCACCCAGAGGGAACATGGACACAGTAAGAGACCACAGCAGGGTCTGGAAGCCACTGTTCATGGGCACTCCAGTCCTGTCCAAGTAGGTCCGGTTGTAGAAGTCTTGCATGTACTGGAAGGAAACACAAAGCACGTTTAGCACAGGAAAAGCAGTTTTCACGCTGTAAAAGCTCATTAACAACAGATGCCATAAAGCTTTAACCCAACGATAAAAAACCAGAATGGGGGAGTGGGGAAATGAATGCAAGAGAGGGATGGAGAAGCCTGGACTAGGTAACTGCTACTGCAAATAATCCTGATTTAGGGGATGTGCCTGGTTTCCTGAGGGGGAGAACGTGCTCAGAGCTCATCTCTGCTGGGCACAAAGACAGCACAAACATCTGCCCACAAACACCCTAAGGAATTGCTAAACTTGTTCTGTTTGTAAACCCACTCCCAGGTGTTTGTAAACGCATTGCTAGGTGTTTGTAAACCCACTCCCAGGTGTTTGTAAACCCACTCCCAAGGCACAGGACACTCCACAGCCCAACCTACCGGGGCTGGAGAGTTGATCACAGACACGTTGTAGCCGTACTGGAAGGAAGATCCAAAGGCAGAAATCAGCGCTACCAGGGCAAGGGGAATCGTCATTTTCTGGAGAGGGCAAAGAGAACACACAAACACCACCTCAGGAGCAGGTCTGGCTCGTAATGACACTCCGGGAAAATAAAGAAATACCCCAAGCCTCGCTTTCTGTGTTTTCCCCTTCATTTTACTGCATATAAAAGCCCAGTGGGTTGTTTTCATTACAGCTCGTTTTGTTCTGCTTGATTTGCACACAGTCATTACAGTAATTCACTCTCTGCTTTGCTGGTATTGATGAATCATTTCAATGATTAAATTTTTTTTTTAAGTTATCATTCTTAAAATACCACCCCCCAGGGAAAAAGGTTGTATGCAATTATTCTTTTTCCAACATGCAAATTGGATACTGAAGCAACACAGGATATTGGCACAGGAAAGCTTTAAAAAGAAGTGATTTCACATCAAGTGGCAAAATCCCTTTCCTGTTAATTTTTTCTGCCTCCCACATTCTGGGACCAGGCTTTTTATGGATCTAATTGATTGCCACTGAAGCCAATTAGAACTTATCCAAGTAGCTCGGTGAGGGCTTGGATAGGGGGTACAAGAGCTGCACTTTGCAGTTCAATAGGAGAGTGAAATTGCCATCTGGAGAGGGATCAAACGCTGTGTTTGTGGGTACAAAGTCCTCAGGGTTACAAACAACTCGCTTTTCCCAACCATCCAGCCCTGGGCTGTGTTGACAGAGCTGCCTTGCTGGGGTTTGGGTTGGTTATCTTTTACAGCTCACTAACACCTCTCATTGGTCCTACATCAATAAAGTCATTTTCCATTCAGACCCATCTCATTTTCTGTCACCATCACTGGCCTCGATGCCTGCAAGGTTTTATGTCCCAACACTGAGCTCAGGTCCCACATGAAGGATCTGCCACTTCCCTGACTCAATGTTTGGCCAAACAGCTCCTGGTGCTTCTTTACATTCCTCAGAACCTCCAGGAGCTCATCCCCAGGGATCTGCAGAGTTTAAGGCATTGCAGGAGATCAAAATTCAAGCCGAGCTCAGAGTGAGGATCAGGAGGAAGCTGAGACTTCCAGCTCTGTTTTCTAGGAGCAGACTGCTGACATTCTCACATCGGTGATGAAAAGCAGCTGCCTTGTGCTCATTAACCAAACCCCAGAAGCTCCAAAGAGCCACTGGTGCTCATTATTCACATTCAGCACTTTTAGGCAAACCTCTGGCACACCCGAGCAGTGCGTTGTGCAAGACTCCACAAACACTGCTGCGAAGGGCAGCCCCGTCCAGGAGCATCTGCAGCCTCAAACTGATGAGACCATAGGAAAGAAAACTCACACCCAGAAGGGAAAGTCTCACAGAAGTTACAGGGCAGGTCAGCTGCAGACTGACAGAACATCACAAGACTCAGTGCAACGCTGCAGACAGACCTAAGCTGGGCTCAAGAATATCCCTGTCCCTGGATGGATCAGCCCCAAAGATCACAGTCTTCTCCTTTCTCTGCATTTCAAAGAACTCCTTCTGTACCCGTGCAGGCTCAGGTTGGAAGTAAAGAGCCAAAATACTCACCCCCTTTGCACCTTCACTGCTGTCAGAGCTCTCCTGGTTCTCTCCTTTCAACTTCATTGTGCTGTTCGGGTCCCCGATGCCGAGGGCAGGGTTTTACAGCCGAGGCAGGGGATGGGAATGCCCTGCACAAAATCCTGCTCCGTGATTTTCCAAAGGGATCCAATCAATGAGAGGCTCTCCCAGCTGGAACAGGTCCTTGTGGGCTGATCATTCCCTTCCTCTGCACCACTCCCTGTGCCTTCGATTTCTATTCCTTGTCTCAGTGTGTCGCCGCTGGGTCAGATGTTTGCACCAGATCTGTCTCAAGCAGAGGTGCTGCCTGGGGACAGGGGAAACTGGCTCCTCTCCAACGAGAAGGGCCAGACTGGTTGCAAAAGTTGCTAAATGAGCTGGTTTATTGATGTGGACGAGAGGGGTCCCGAGAGCAGAGCTGCTGCTCCTTCCCCCGAGCCCAGGGAGCTGGGGATGCTGCCCAGCAACTGCAGAACTCAGGGCCAGCAGGGCATTCTCTGCGAGCAGGCTTGGCAACAGAGAGGCTGTTTGTCCTGTGCCCCAGCAACACCAGTGACCCCATCAACCCTCCTGCAGCCAAACTGCAGCTGCCCCTGGCCCAAAACACCCTCCCTGTCCTACCTGGCAGGGACCAACCTGCCCGGGCTCCTCTGCACTTCACAGGGGCAGCTCCATCCTCCCGGAGCTGCAGTTTTGGCACCACACAGACTTTCCCCCAAAGCACTTCGAGTTCCTTTCTCTCTGCCTGCAAAAGGTGCACCATGTGCTGCTGGCTTAGTATTTCCCCCCCAGGTTCTGAGATTGCTTTGAACAGTGCAGGGCTTGGTTAATAGTCGACTACAATTCCCAATTTAGCAGAGAAATGCAAAGTTCACGGACATCCCCAGCAGGTGGAGAGAAACCAAACCTCCTGTTTTTATTGCTCCATCTATCTTTAACAGCCAGCTTAAAAAAAAAAAAACATCCTCTTGAGCAACAGCTCTTTTCCAGTGTCCTGCACGTGTTCCCTGCCTGGCTGCAGCCTCCCTTCCTCCAGGTGGAAGGGAACAGAGCCTGCTGCTTTCAGAGCAGTGCAATTTAGTCCCCAGACTTCTTGGCATTTCTCTTTTATTGCATTTGTTACAAGGGAACAACCTTAAGGACACTTCTCTGGGCTATCTTGAGGGTGAATCACACCTTAAGAACCCTCCTGTGTCACAGCTGATGAGGTCACAGCTCACTCAGCAACTGGTGGTGTCCTCACCTTCACAGATCTTTAGCCAAGGGGGAAAATTCCACCCCAGGGATAGGAAAACTGGGAAAAAAGGACAAATTTCTCGTGGAATTCCTGTTCTTTAAAGACACTGCCATTCTCCTGGGAGCTCTTGATGGAATGACAGCTGTTCTGATGCTCAGCAATTGTAAGGAGAATTCTCTATCGTGGTCTTTAAATTCCTTTGCGGAACTTGAAGAAATAATCTTGAAACATCACAGAAAAAGCACAGGTTTGTCATCAGAAATCCTTCATCAGAGTAACTGTTTGCTTATGGCAGCAGAACAGCTTGAATATTTGCCAAACACAGCAGGAATCTGGTAACAACATCCCTGAGGTAGTAACTGGCACTGGGATGATCTTGGAAGGGATGGATGAAGGGAGGTGGTGAATGAAATTCTCCTTGGCTTTTCAAAGCAATTGCAGGGGTGGAACATCTTCAGCAGCTGAGACCCTGCTGGTCTTGGGCAAGGGCCAGAGCCAGGAACAAGCAAAGAGTCATTTTTACAGGCATTTTCCAAGCACATTTTCCATTTCAGGTACAGCACATCATCAAGCTCCTCACATCTGCTCCTCACCCCAGAGCATGTTTGCCTGAAGGCATTAACCCAGCCCTGCATCCTCTCTCCTCTGCCCTTGCCAACCACGTGGTAAAAGTTCCCAAGCACAAGTGCAGGGAGTTATTTACACTCAGCCCAATTGTCTGTGCTCAAAGCTGGATCCTGCAAAACCCTGATACCTTTGGGGGGAAAAAAAAATAAATTAAAAGGGGCAGCTTAGCTTCCAGGACATTGAATCTGCTGGAGAACATCAGTGGTGAGCTCTAGAGAAGTGCTGGTGGGATTAGGAGCTGGCAGCCAGCCATGCTGCAGTGTGCCCATTGCAATGCCTGCCACGAGGGGACATCCCACAGGATGTGTCCAGGAGAGTGACAGAGCAGCCTTTCCACCTGCATTTTGGGAAGGAATTGCATGTTCAGTCAAGGCTCAGTGTCATGAGCAGTCCTGAGCATGACCTGGGGCTACCACTGGGGCCTCAGGGTGGAGCAAGGATTGAAGAAATCAATGATTTGCCTGAAAATAAGTCATAAACAGACACTGCAGCTGCATAAAAGGCTACCAGTGAGGTTAGCAAGGGGTAGATATGGCAGATATTTCCCCAGCAAGGGGAAGGGGGTGCTGGAACAGCAGCACATCTGGGGCTCTGGAACCAAGAAGCAAAGGAGACCCTGTTTCCACTGCACAAAGGCAATGCTGGGCAGTGTCCTGGTAAAGAAACAACACTTTATTTTGTACAGGTTGGAGAAATAGTTAAAAACCAGGCAAACGAGGCACTGTAAATAAGGTAAAACATTATCTCCAATTAGCACAACAAAGGCCCATCCCCTGCCCAGGTCTGACCCAACACTCCCAGAGCAGGGACAGAGTGCAGCCTTCAGCAGCAGGTCCCTGGGGCTCAGAGCACTGGGCAGGCACTGTCTGGCTGCTGGGGGACACCCCTGAGCACCAAGGGGCTCTGCAGAGCTCAGAGCTCCTCAGGAGGCAGCTCCCATGCTGCCTCCACACCCCCTGAGGATGATGAGGATGGCCCCAAACCATCGAGGAGGAGTAAACCCAAAAGAGCAGCCATCCATCACCACCACCAAACCAACACGTCTGTCTGTGCATGATTGTCCGTGTCCAAGTGAGGAACAGGAGCCAGTCTGGAGTTCCCAGGAGGGCTCACACACCAGGACTGGAATTCCTGCCCAGCAGCTACTGAAGTTTTCCTGTCACCACAATACTTGTTCACCTCAGGACTCACCACACATTTGTCTTGGCAGACAGAGAAAGCAAAACCCCAAACCATTTTTAAGATTTACAGTGGAGGGTGATGGGAAGGAGGGGAGAAAACCACAAAACTGGAGTCCAGTCAAACAGTGTCTTGCAGAGGATCCTGAGCCAAAGGCTCTGGTGTGGGAGGGCAAGGAGGAGTGGGACCTCTTCCATCTGCTCAGCCTCTCCAGCAGCGCTTTCCCCGGGCTGTGGCTCCCTCTGGGGGGCTCTGGGATGATCCTGCACCTGCACAGAACGAGGCACAGTTACAGCAGGGGCTGTCCCACCGCCCATCCCGCAGCCCCTGCTCTGCCTTGGGCCAGGAGAGCAGCCTTGCTGCAGCTCAGTGGCACCCTGCAGCAGCAGGACCCCTTTCCCCAGCTCAGCCTGGCCCCACAGCCTCAGCCAGCCCCAGAACAGCCCAGACACAATTCTGCACTCCCTGCCTCACAGGGAAGAGGTCAGAGACATCCCCACAGCCAGATGGGGCCCCTGCCCTGCACTCACCCCTCATCCAGAGGTGGAGGGGCACCTGCCAGGAGCAGCCAGGAATTTCCTTCCCTATCCAGGCCACCCTCAAATTCCATGTTAGGAACCACAGGCATTCCTAAGAGGTTCCCTGGGGGCTGTTTTCCTTTCTCTGCCCTTGCTGATGTGATGGGAGGATGTCAGAGATGTCACAGACTTGCCCCTTGTACCAGCACAGGTGCCGCAGCCCACAGCTGGTGTTTTCAACCAGAAAACAGAACACAGCATAATGATAAGTCTGATAAAATGTAAAAATTCCTATCCTGCCTTTCTGCAAGAAGTTTAACAGTGCTCCTCTTTCCAAGCCTCATGGGCTTAGCAGGAGGTTGAGCTACCAAGGTTGCTATTTAACATGCAGAAGTTTAAAAGAGCCTTCTGAAAGGAGAAAAAACCTCTTGAAGTTATCTGTGGCAGAGATAAGATGTTTCCATCCACCCTTCCAAGGCCCCAGGGATGCCAAAGAGCAGAGCCCTTCCACATCCCCATCAAATGGGCTCCTGAGCTCTTGAGGACTCCACCGGCCCATGTTTACATAGACTGTACAACAGGGCTTAAATATACTAATATAATAATAAAGCTAATGGCAAGGCTTCAGGAAATACCAGGACCTGCCTCTGCCTACAGTCCCCTAAGACCATTGTATCATGTAACTGTTCTGCTTGCTGTTAAGGTGACTAAAATAAATGAGGAAGAGCAGCTTTGGAACAGCCAGGGGCAGTGGGAGCCCAACAGCTGCCCTGTCTCCCCAGACAACACAGGAGGCCCCTGGTCTGTTTGCAAAAACCTGGTACACAAGTTAAAAACGACAACTGGTCAAGAATAAAAAGTCCTTTGGCTTCTTTGGGGCTGGGAGCAGAAGAAACAGAGGTATTGAAAAGAGACCCCACTCCCAACAGACCCTCCTCTCCAGGGTGCTCATCCCCTGCCATGCCCAGTCCCAGGCAGGATCCTGCCTTTCACCAGTGGGACCTGCAGGGTGGGCACAAGTGCAGGAGCACAGATGGTTTCCTGCTCTTTCTGAAGAGGCAGCTCAGCCCAGCACATCTGTCTAAGCAGCCAGGACAGCTGCTCTAGGTTTTACCTCCTTCAGCTGTGCTCTCTGCTGCTGAGGGGAGCTCTATCAGTATCAGTTTCACGGACACAAACCCACACAGCACCCCATTCCAAGTCTGACAGCCCTATAAATTATAACTATAAACTATCACTCGTGAGCTCGAGCACAAAGAAATGAGGTGCTGACACAACTAGACCAGTGCAAGGACATCAGTGCCCACTCTGAAGAGCTTCTGTCAAATTTTTGCTCCTAGAGACTTTCTAGGCAAGCTGGGATGAATCACTTCCCCTGCATTTCCCTCCCATGGGGACTGACAGCAGAGACTGCATTCCCTCATGAGCAAAACTTGGGGCACTGAACATCTGAACTGAGCAGCAGTGGCGAAATGGGTGTGCACATGGTATTTCACACCAAAAAGAGCCACTAATTCCTCTTTTTCACTTTTCACTGGTGTCGTGCCCTTGAGGGCCAGACAGCCCTGCAGTGTGGTTCCTCATTTTACAGTCTCAAGTATCAGCCACTGCCCCAGCTCAGGGAAGGGGGAGTGCAGCAGCTCTATAAATGGTTTGGGAGCCTGATGGGGACCTGCAGGGTGAGCCAGGGAGCCCCCCCAGCAGCAGAACCCCCCTGTGCCAGCTGCTGCCAGATGTTCCCACCCCCAGTCTGTGCAGATGTGCATGGGCAGGGCAGGGGGAAAGGCTCCCACTGGGTGCTTTACCAGGAAGGAAGGAACCAACACAGAGATGGAGGCAGCTCAGGTGCTGGAAAGCAGGGGCTTCGTCTGCCCAGGGCCCGGCACCTCCTTGTCCTTGTGGGGCTCTGGGCGCTGCCAGGAGCTGCTGGACCTTTGCACAGCCCAGTCCAGCTCGTCGTATTTGCAGCAGCAGAGGAAGGAGAGGAGCCGAGTGCGGACCACCCGCGTACAGAGCACGAACATGATGCAGTTGGCACCTCCCTGGAACGTGTTACCAATTCCCTGCAAGAGAGGAATTAACCAGAGCTGCTCCTACGGACACCACCCAGGGAAGAGCAAACACCAACTCAGGTCAGACCAGCTGCATGGCAGCCACCAACTTCAGCTCAATGAGAAAAACAAAATAAATGCAGGGAAATAAATTCATGAAAATAAATAAATAAATAAATGCAGGAAAATAAATGCAGGAAAATAAATAAATTCAGGAAATTAAATAAATAAATAAATACAGGAAAATACATTCAGGAAATAAAATAAATAAATAAAGGCAGGGAAATAAATAAATTCAGGAAATAAAATAAATAAATGCAGGAAAATAAATAAATTCAGGAAATAAATAAATAAATGTAGGAAAAACCCAACTAAATGCAGGGGAAAAAACCCAACTAAATGCAGGGGAAAAAACCCAACTAAATGCAGGGGAAAAAACCCAACTAAATGCAGGGGAAAAAA
>JAWWEW010000054.1:6485860-6501908 GCA_035583185.1 Anabacerthia variegaticeps
GTGCGAGGGGCTGCGGGAGCCAAGGCGGGGATGGATGCGGGAGTCAAGGGAGGGGTGCGAGGGGATGCGGGAGCCAAGGGAGGGGTGCGAGGGGATGCGGGGGGATAGATGCGGGAGTCAAGGGGGGGTGCAGGGGGACGGATGCGGGAGCGGCGGGAGCGCTCCGGACGGGATGCGACGGGACGGGGAGCGAAGGGCAGGAGCGGCAGCAGCCCGGGCAGGCTCGGCAGCCCCGGAGCGGCGGGGCCCGACCCGCCCCCGCCGTCATGTGAGGGGGCCGGGCCGGCCCCTCCGCTCCCCCCGGGGCCGAGGGAATCCCCGCGGGCAGCGGAGCCGGAGCGCAGGGAGCGGACCTGCTGCGGCCCCGACAGCACCTTCGCTCTTTAAACCATGCCACAGAACAAACCCGCCGGGACGGGTCGGGGCACAAATGAACGCCTGCTTTACTGGGGGCTCCTGGTTTGTGCTGGGGGCTCCTTGCCCTTCCCACCGGCACCTCCTTCCCCGGACAGCGCACCGCTCCTCTCCCGTCCCGAACCGCGGCTGGCGGGGTTCAGACACAGAAGGACACCCGGGGAAACATCGGAACAGGGTCAGATAACCAGGAGCCAGGTCATCAGCCCAGCAACACCCCTCGGTCCCGCACCCTGCCCAGGTGACACCTTCCCCTTCCCCCTCCCAGCAGGGATTCGCAGCCTCCTGCAGCCTGTGGAGCACAGAACCATCAGGGGACACGACAGAGCGTTCACTCCGCTCTCGAATGGGTTTTACCTTTCCGTGGATAAGAAGGAGCTTTGTCCCCCCGCTCCTTCAAAGGACTCACAGGTTGAAAGCATGTCCTTGTTTGCTTCTGCCGTGCCTGGTACTTCACTGGCTCCCACACAGACAACTCCTGCTTTCCACCTTTGATGTAGGGAGTGAGTGATGTGCTCCATTTCCAAAGGATGTTGTTGTTTCAGGTGTCTTGCTCTCTCAAACTGTTTAATCATTTCCTCAGTTCTTCACAAGGTTTATCCTGACCTGAAAAACCAGGTGCCCCTGCTCAAGCTTCTCCCAGCACCCTGGAGCCATCTAACACACCCCAGAGAACACACCTCATGGAAACATCTTAAAACCCTACAAATTATTGCATGCTTTCATATTACTTTGGGCCACAGTGCCCTTTCAGTTTTACATTCCCATCTTCCCAGTTGAGAGAGACTTCTCAACATTTTAAATCACTTCCTTTGGCCAGGCTTGTGTTTAAAACACACCACTTTACAATGAAGTTTTCAGGATAACCAGTATTTCATTGAACTCTACTTTTGCACTCTTACAACTTTACTGGCAAATACACAGTTTCACGTTTTAAAGAATAACCCCCAACCCCTCAGATGGACAAGGGCCATCGCTGCTTATGTGGGTTTAATCCCAAGAGCAGGTTTTTCCATTTTTCCACTGCAGCAGTTTCTTCTTCCACTGCTCTGCTGCACTCAGAGCTGCAGCAGCTCCACTGCCTCCTTATGCTTTTTATTACCTTCATCTGGTTTGGACTTGCAAGTTCAAACCCACTTTTCTAATGCATCCTGGAAGTCCTTGGGGATACATCACTTTGGCAGGGTAGGTCTTCACGCCCTCTCTGCCACTTCACAAAGAGCTTTTCAGTAACACCCAGCCCTGCCTGCCTTGGGTTGGGTGCCAGAGCTGAGCGAAGCTTTGAGAATTTTTTATCAGATGGATTTAAATCAGTTTTGCCACAGCACAAAAAAAAAGGGGGGCACAGGGGTCAGCACCACAGAGCACCTCCCACATGGACCATCTTACACTCACCTTCCCTGTGCCATCCAAGCACAATCCTGCTGCTCCAGAGACACCTCCAGGGACAAATGACACCAACACCTTCCCAAGAAGTTGCTGGGTAGAACTCCAGAGCTTTTTAAAACTCTCTTCACTAAGTCCCCAGCTACATCCAGGCCTGGTGTGCTGATTCTTGGTCGCCTTGGTGCATCACTCAGTTGCTCTGTCAAAATTCCCTCCTTTGGAATTAGGATCTTTTTTCAATGTACCTTTTTGACCTTTACTGCCACTCAGTTAAACTTCAGTCAAGCAGGCTTTCACTTTTAGGAGTTTGTTTTGGAGCCTGATGTTCTCTGCATGTTCTTTATAGGAAAAGGAAGTTACAGCAATTTGCATTTCCCCTGAAAAAAAAACAACTAATAGCTTTTTTTAACTCATCATTATTTCAATCTTTCTTTAGCCATCATCTGACCCCCCCAAAAAAAACATGACATGAAGCTTTGTCAAGGCTGCATTCCCAGTTGTTCCTCTTACACATTCTTGGCTTCTTCCTTGTTATTTGGTTCCCTCTCTCCCCACTTCTATAGCACAAGACACTCACCCACCTATCACACACATCCAGACAAACCACACCATCAAACACCCTGGCTTTTGAGCCTTGTTTTTATTTTGGGTGATGGATGTGGCTCCATGACACAGCTTAATTAGGTCTTGCCAGAGAGTGAATCAAGATAAATCCAGAATCTGCATTTCCCTAACTTGTGGCTGTAACTCAGATATTCCCTTCTCCTCTGCTTTAAAAAAGGAGTTTGTCAGGTCATCATGAGCTGCAGAAATAAACAAGTGAGGGATGTACCTCTGCCTCAGCAATCAGAAATAGGGTGGGCAGAGGATCTTCTGCTGAGTCTCTCCCTGTTTTCTAAAACAGGAACGTGGTAAGTGTACACAGAGAAGGCACCACTCACCAGCAGGGCACACATGAGGATTTCATGCTCCAAAACTGAGTAATAAAAGGCAAATAACTCCTTACTAAAGATTCCCACTACCTTTCATTTTCTTGACACCTGCCCTTGCCAGACATCCAGCATCTCTGTGGCACTGCTGTCATTGGGATGGTGTTACCTCCCAGTGCAGGGCAGCTGTCTCTGCCCAGACACACATTCCTACCTTCATTCCCAAGGAATCTGCACTTGTGCAGAGGACAGAAGTATTTGGAAACTGCCCAAAGATCCATGTCAGCTCAAAGGCAGCATTGTCTGTAGCTCAGAAGTAAAAACCTAAGCAAGTAGCTTTTCATAAAGCAACATGCACAGTGAAAAGTCTCCTTTGAGAACTTCGCTTTCAGATGCTTTTTAAGGCACAGGGAGATGAAGCAGCCTGGTATTTGATGAAAAGACAAAAAAAAAGTTAAAAATCTTCTTTTCTGATTTGAATTCATCTCAGCAGCCACTAAAAGAGCTTTCTGACACACAGGCTACACTCTGCATCTTATAAAGCCCTGGCTGAGCTGCTCCCCGGATTTAGAGCCAGGGCAGTGAGACAGCTTTCAGCAGGGATGCAGACACTCCAGGGAAAAGTTCTGGTCTCATTCTGTTTTACTCCCCCAATAAGCTCAAAGGCCAACCCTGGGCTCTCCAGGGAGGAGTCTGAGCTTCTCCTGAACCATGAAGACACCACTTCACATCCCAGCCTCAGAGCACACACGTGAACAAGAAGACTTGGCACCGTTTATAGCTGTTTGTTTCTGACATTTAAGCCGAGAGAATCCGAGTTCCCTTCACCACATCCACTTTAAGGCCACAGATAGAATAACACCCTCTGACTGTGAGTGCCAGCTCCCAGCACCCCAGCACTCCCACTACCCACAAGAGGTCACTGCTGGTCCAGGCAGGAGTGTCGTTTCCCATCACCACTGTCCTCACCTAACAAGATCTTCACCCTTTCTCCATCTCTGATAAAGGCAGACGCCTCTAACACCAGCAGAGGGATTTTGGTCACCTTTTTCCATCCCACAGCTTAGACAGCACTTTCAAGTAGGAGCCTGAGGAAAAAAAAAGGTTGAGCCCAGTTTCACTGCACACACCAAAAAGTAGAGGAGCACTGAAATAACCAGAACTCTTCAATGCTTTAGTTTTCAAACCACCACACAGCTAGTTCCAGCCAAAGAAGCCAGTACAGCTGTTTTAGACTCATTAGCTCCTCGGGGCTCAGCCTGGGAGCAATCAGACACCCAACTCCCTCCCCTCTCAAAGCAATGCAAAATTCCAAGCACCCTGCCCACCCTTCCCCTGGCACAGATCCTCTGCCCTCTGCCCATGCCCAGCAGGGCTCTGTGAGAACACCCAGCCAAGAGTTAAACCTGATTCTCTGGCGGCAAAAACCTGACTCTGGAATTGTAACACAATAAAACAAAGCCAGCCAACAGTTTTACCAGCACCTGAGCTCTTCATTTCCAGGAGAATGGGCCCATTTTTCTAAGTCATCCCCTGATCCCTGGGCTCACTGCATCAGCTGAAAGGAAAGCCAGGCAAGCGTGGTCGAGAGAAGGCTTCAGAGAGAGGGGAAAATCCTCATGCTTGTCCTTTGGTGCTTTTTCTAGCATGTGACCAAAAAAGAGTCTACATTTCTAGCAGTCCTGGCACAGATTAGGGACCTAATCCTTGACTTTATTAACCCAGTCTGTTCCATTTGGGACAGACATTAATACAGACAGTTTTTGACACCACTCCTGAAAGGCATCTAAGGCTGCCCCAAAAACAACCACCTTCTTCACACAGACTGAGAAGGGCCACGTGAAAAACCCCCAAGGAAATACATTCCCTACAGATCTACTGAGCACAGTGAACAAGTCAGTCAGACAAACAGGTGCAGGCATTCCAGTCTCCACACCAGCTCCTGCTCTCCTCCAGGGACCACAGGGATCCCAGGACAGGAGCCAACGTGGCTGTAAGTCCAACCCAAGGTGCCCTCATGCCACTACACTAACTGGAAACAAGTTTAATTAAAACGAGTTTTAATGCATTCCAAGTCCTCTGGAATTAGCAAATGCTGTATGAATTCCTATTTTATCTTGATTATGCAAGACCAAACGGCTTGACTTCCACTACTGCTGCTCCTTGTAGGTTAATACCCTCCTTGCCCTGCTTCCCACCCCTCCTGCTCAGCAGGACCTGGGACAGAACAACAGCCCCAAGGCAAAGGGGACTCTGTAAAAACCTGCTGGACCAAGATGACCCTGGGATTTCCAGCCTCCCCTTTTCCATCTCCAGGGCACAGGAAGCCCAGAGCAGAGTGTTTGTACACAACTGCTGGAGCAGGACATGCTCCTCACCTACCACAGAGCACTCACTGCCTCCCTCCAGCCAGCAGGGATGCTTAGTCATTTTAAACTGTGCCATTAGCATAAAAATGTGGAGTCAGGCTGCAGAGATGGCACAAGAATTGGAGCCAGCAGCTCTCAAAAGGAAAAAAAAAAAAAGGCAGGAGCAATGAGAATTTTTTGCAGGCAGAGTGTAATTAGTTACAGTGCTGGAATGCAGCCAGTGACAATCAATGAATTAAAGGATGCTCCAAGTGTTGTGATAGGGTTTAATTTCAAATTTAAATGAGGGGATTAACATGGGATATTCCTTCATGCTGTGGCTGTGTGGAGAAAAAGGAAGGTGTTGATATTGCACATTCATAACGAAACAGAGGATGCTGTGAACAAACAAAATCTTGCATTTCAGCCCTGCTTGTAAGGCCACCCAGCTCCAACTCTGCATGCAAGGCTGGCACTTTGGGAAGGGCACTGCAAAGGGCATTTACACAGAACACAGAGGGGCTGTCTCTCTAGTGATTTTTGTGGCAATCTTTCAATGCTGATTTTCTACCATTCTCATTACCTATAGTAAAAAATGTATGGACTGCACATCTTATAATTAGTGGTCTGAAAACAGGCCAAATCTAGGATTTTTGGGTTGTGTTTTTACTGTAAATTGACCTGCAGATTCACACTTTGCAGCAGAAAGGGCTGCCTACAGCCTGTGGGTTTAACACAGATGAGACAGGAATATAAAAGCTAATAATGAGCCTCAAGTAGGAAGTCATGAGGCATATCAGCTTCCCTGGTTACTGAGCTCAAAGCCTCCCTCAGGTTATTTCACACAAGTTATTTGGAACAGATGAAGAGCAAAGCAACAAACAGACAATTCTGCTACAGGCAAAGGGTACAATGGAGTCCAGGAGACTCTTTCACTGACACAAGGACACAACATCTACTGTCCAAAATCCAAACATGACCTTGAAAGTGGGTTTTAAAACACCAAGTCAGATTTGTCACCTTTGCCAAGCCCTGTACAGGAAACTCAAAGAGCAGAACATTCTCTTATAACCTGGCATTCAAACCCACTGACTTCATTAACACAGAGAAGTTGCTCAGCAATCACATGGTGAGACAGGTCAAGCCCCACATGTTTGTCACCCCAACCACATTCCAGTCATTGCATCAGTTCCAAAGAGCCAACACCCAGCTCAGACCCAAGCACAGAACAGTGACAAGCTGGGAAAGGGCACTTACACTTAACACACAGTGGCACTTTCTGTAGAGATCTTCATGGCAACCTCCCACTGATGTTTTTAGCCATTCTCATTCCCTGTAACAACACACCCTGGCTTCTTCCCACAAAAACCCTGGAAGTGATGGTCATAGAGACAGGGACAAGACAAAAGCAATTTGGTTGGTCTAAATTAAATGTAAACTCTGTGTGATTACTGAGAGTTTAAACAAAATTTAGGCAAGGCTTTCCCTTCTTCCAATGCTGGGATGCTCTCACAGACTGTAGGGTTGTCCTTCCCATAAATCCTCTTTGCTTCCCTCTTACCCAGACAAAGTAAGAAGTAATGTCTCATAGTGTAATTAAATTCTAAATCTTTCCCAGAAAAATCAGCTAAGTTTTTGGGCACCTGGCTCTGTGTATTTGCAGTGCAAGCTGCTGACCAGCACCCAGGCGAAACAGTGACCACGGGGTTGTTGCTCCCATGCAGGTTCAAAGGCAAGTTAGCTTGCCTGAGATCAGGTTCAGACGAATTCTTCCTATTCTCCCAGGATCTAGTGTTGCATTTTGCAGTGTTATTAACAAGGGCTGGCATTTTACACTCAGGAACAGGCATGTGGGAAGGACAAAGAAAGAGCAAAACTTGCAACATGATCATCTCCTCTTTTCTTCATCTCCTCTCCGAGGCAGAGACATCAAACATCCCGTGGCATTTCTGACACCAGCCTTCTGCTCCCCCAAGAGCCAAGCTCCAGTTGAACACAGCCCAGCCTGGATCCCCATGCACCTCCAGGCAGGGAGGTGAGGCAGGCCCAACAATGTGCAGCACTTCTAGGGCAGTATACTTGCTGATTGCTTCCTTGACTATTGTTCACAACAACCAGCTAAGACACTGCCAAAGAAACACTCACAGCTGGCATCACACACGGAGGGGAGTCGGGGCAGGTCCTTTGGAATCCTCCTCTCTTCTCCTTCCCAGAAGGTCAGAGTCTGGGGACAAACAAAGGCTCAGTGAAGCAGCTGCAGCAGTGCTGAAGAAAGCAGCTTTTGAGGCAGAGCAGGCTCAAACCCCTAAACTGAAAGTTACCCTGCCCCTCACCCCCAGATCTTGGTTATGGCCAGTGGAAATTACAAATATTAACAAGATAAGCCCAGCTCACTTGTCTGCAATCCATATTTATTGCAATGAGTTCCCACATTTCACACCCCACTCAGGCAAGGCAGTGGGACAGAAACTATTGAGCATCTGGGAGCAGATTGGAGACACAAACTTGTTTAAGGTGCTGGGGGGTTCACCTGACTGCTCAGCTCTGCTCTGGGGTCACACATGGCATGTTGGACAGAAAGGGACCTCTCTGGGGACACAGAGGAGAAAGGCACCAACACTTACTTGTCCTGCAGCCATTGGACTTTCCTGTTATACACGTGGAGCAGCCTGAGAGACACAAGCTATGGAGTTATCTGGCATTCCTGCAATGCTCAGTTCCTGGGAACACATGGCCATGTGAGAAGACAACCTTCAGGACAAAGCAGCTCCTGGACTCTTGCAGCACAGGTTAGTGCTGAGGGCCTCTTGGGCAACACCTGAGTGTAAAGGTCCAGCTCACTGCATGATGAGGAGCTCCCTGGCTTTCATCAGCCTCTAATTTCTCTCACTGATCCACTGGTAATGCTGCATCTGTATATTCTGAGACCTCTAAGCTTCTATTCCCCATCAGGTTACAAATAAATCTGAACAACTCCAGAATTTGCTTCGTGTTTGAATAGCAACCCAGAGTGAGCTGAGACTCTTTCTTGAAATTATATTAATCTTCCAACAAGTTACCAGAACCCTGCCATCCTGCAGAGAAAGGCACAAGCACCAGCTGAAAGGCAAGGATTGGGAACCCTTCAGACTGACACCAGAAGGTCCAGCTCCAGAGCTGTGGCTGTCACAAGTCCCCGAGATGGGCACCCTGGGGAGCACATTCTCACCAAAGACATGCAGCAGTGCAAGACCAAACTGCTGGGTTTACTGCATGCATTAAGCCCTGACAGATTTCAGTGGCTCCCACCATGCAGGATGGCAGTGCAGGTGATGGGGAGAGCTCATGGCCCCTGGGTAACAGCAAAGGAGGCTGACAGAGCTGAAATGAAGTGCTGTAAGTGCACATCAAACCCCCAGGGCAGCTGAGAGCAGTGATACCCACCAGGCACGGTGATGACACAACAAGGGCTCCACTCCCGTGTCCCAGGAGACAGCACCAATTAATTAACCAACCTCTTCTTGACTGTAACCTTTTCACCCTGAGGGGAAAAGCAAACAATTCCAAAACATCAATATCAAGACTTGACAACAGTACCCACCTTCTGGTTCCTGCAGACGTGTCTCGCTCGGGAAGGAGCTGTCTTGTTTAAACAATGACCTAATCATCCCTCCAACATTTCCCATCAGGATCAGAACAAACCAGACTATCTCAAAGGCAATTACCAGGTCAGGGACAAGCACAGCTGTAGGAGAGCAAAACAATCTGGTGCAGAAGAGGAAGGTACTACTTCATCTTTCATCCTCCTTGGGGGACTTAGGACACTGCAGAATTTGGGAACTCTGAAACTTTCCTTTGAGCCACTGAAAATTAAGCACAACAGGGCCAGGAAAAGATATTTTGGGGAACAGCCTTCTGTCTTTGCAGCAGGATAATGATCCTGCTTTTCATTTTTCAAATCATTTTAGCTCCCCTCTCCCTGTAAGAATTCCTAGTGCTTTAGGAAAGGAGAACACAAGTCACCCAGCTCAAACTGTTTAATACTCAGGGAGAACACAGAGCAGCAAAACCACCCTTGTACTCAAGTCTCACAGGAGGGGCAGCCCAGAAAATCTGTGCCCAGCACTCCAAGGAGAACAGAAGGAGTGCAGCAACCCCTGCTCCAAACCTCCTCCAGCTTTCAGCTGATGGGACCAGCACCTTCAAACAAGCACTTGAAATCCTGAAAAATGTATCCAGCTCTAGAGTTGGTTCTCACTTCTGGGTGGTCCTAAGCTCTATTTCCAGGGATGACTGACTTGGGAACAGCCTGAGCAAACCCATCCATGGCAGCACAGTGGGCATCCCAGAGCACATGGAGCTGGATTTTCCAGTTAAGGGCTCAGTTTGCCCCAGAAAGGCAGTTTTCCCTTTAGAGAAAAGAAAACAAATGGCCTGTTTCACTTCACACTGACTGCTGAGGTGCTTCACCCAGAGAGAGATGCCCCAGTGTGCACAAATCACACCAACTCACCTCGACCCTGGGCTGGGTGCAGTGCCTGGATGCCAACTTGTCCTAAGTCCCACTGACTGGGTGACAAAGCAGCAGGAAAAAGCTGTCTGGTGGGTCATGTGATAACCCAGGGCATCAGCCTGTGAAGAACTCACCACTATAAAGCACCAAGCTGAGGGGTGTGGAAGGTGGAAATGCTCTCCTGTTACAGAAATACTGCATTCCAAGAAAGGTAAAAAGTCCTGTCAGGTAAGATCTGCAGCAATCTCTTGGTCAGCACTGAAATATGTGATCCCACACGCTTCATTTAATAAATCTCATTTGTTTCAGGCTCATCCCAGCCTTGTGCCATCCCCCTCCTGTTGACAAGTGGAGTTTTACACTGGGACTAGCCCAGTCACAAGCTTGGAACTGGAGAATTACAGAGTTCCACTAAAGGTGTGAGCATTGCTGCTGAAAGCCTGATGGAAACAGATCCTCTGCCTCCTCAAACAGTTCCTGCTGTAAGGCAAAACAAAGCTGAATTTTCATCTGTGACATCTGTGGATGAAATCCAGCAACAGGAGAGAGTTTGAATGAAAGAGATGAAGGAACAGTTTCCACATTTCAGAAAGATTTATGTTGGAAGAGACTCCTGGATAGCAGCTGGTTCAGCTGGCTGTTCCAAGCAGAGCCACCTCAGGGTGATCAATGTTTTCATATGGGCTGTTTGAATCAACCCTTCTCTTTCCAAACCATGGAATTAGGAGTGATGTCCAGCTGAGCCTGTTATGCTCACGAGGATGAACTGCCCTCCCAGAGAAAGATCACCTTAAGCCCAATCAATTCCATGATTCTGTCCCAAACCACTCGTGGTGGTTACAAAATAAGAACAAATTCTGTCCTTTTCCTCCAAGAAGGTGTCACTCTTTCCTATTATAAACCTTCAGGTAGGAGAGGAAGGATCTTGCTTCTCCAAATACAGACAGTTTTCCTGACTTTTAACCTTACAGACAGGATTTCCTTTTTAAGATAAGAATACATTTGATAAATTCTGACTGATTTGATAGCAATCCTACAATATGTGGATCCTGAGTTTCAGGTTAGTGCCCCCAAAAGTTTCCAGACTAGTGCTGTATTCTCCCACCTTCCACTGCAACTCTGCAATATGCTAAGTCATCCAGAAAACAGTTCTGGGCTGTGACTCTTGGCAATGCTTATTAAGCACTGTTATTATCATATTTTTCCTGCCACTTTCTTCTCCTCCAAATTCCCCATAGCATCCTAATTCCCCAAATACAGGACACAAGCTGCTTAACAACTCCTGTTTGCCTTTTCTTAATTAATCACACAGCAGAAACTTTGCTTAGGAGCGGAACGGACACGTCCCCAGACAGCAAACAGCTTTACCAGTTCCCTGCAGTGCTGTGGAGGGGCTGATCCAGCTGGCAGCAGCTCCTCAGGTCCATCTCAATGCCCAGGTGGTCCCATCCTCCTGCCCCTGGGCCTGATACAGCCCAGGGCAGGCGAGCAGAGGCTCCAGAGAGCTGCAAACACACTCACAGCACACTCAGCCAGGTCTGCCTTTCTGGACAGAGCTCCAGCTCCTCCCCACACACACACAGGGCCACCACTCCCATGGGCTCAGGAGGAAATGGGACAACACCTTTGCACTGAGTCACAGGCTGCTGAAAATGAGGCAGAACTGAGAAAAGCACAGGCAGTGCTAGCAATTGTCCTACTGTGCTTGACAGAAGGCAAAATTCCCATAAAGTAGGTGACAGAAGGACAAAGGAAAAGAGCCCTGTGTGAGGCTGGCCAGTGTTTCCACCTGTAGGACCTGCACTCTGAACCTGACTGATTTTCAGCTGGTCACTCAGCTCAGAGGGACAGAGCCATTTGGGCAACAGCCTGCCTTGGCTCACTGCAGGTGACACATGAGGAAGCATCAGCAGTTTTGTAGCCTCTGGGATGGTATTGCTGATGGATGCCAGACCTGCTTCCAGCAGCCTCTTCCCATAAATTTTCCTGCACTGTGAGAAGCACAAAAGCTCTCAGATAAACCAGAGAACATCCAGGAAGGAGTTCAGGTTATTACATTACCTGAGGTCTGCAGGACAGCTGTGTCTGGCAGTCCATCTCCTACTCCAGGAAATGCAGGCACAAACGTTCCATAGAGCATGGTCCAGTTGAGGATACTGTGAAGAGAAAGTAGAGCAACAGTCTCCTCCTACCCCTTGAAAGGCATCATATTGGAAATCTATCACCTCTCACCCGAGTGAATCCTCACTTGGGGTCTCACTGAGCATGACTAATATTGCTGGCTTAAGCAAAATGAAATCCCTGCATCAGAAGAAGGTGAAGCCACAGGATCAATAAACACATCACTTACTGAACCTCTCCCCAAGCCATGCTGGGAGAGACCTGCTCACACAGTACAGGCTTGGGCCTTCTTCCACAGCACAGTTAAACAGTTCAGTATTTGCCAGGTTCAGTCAACTTTTCTTTCTTTCTTTTAGATTTCCTTTTTCTTTTTACAGGAAGACAACCAAAAAAGCCCTCTGCTTTCTGCACTCTAGGAAATTCTGGTCTTCCCCTTGCAGTACAATGACTAACAGAGCTTTTGTTACCTTTTTCCACCCTCTTCTCTCCCAAATGAGAGCAGCACCATCTTAAACTTGGACTGAAGCTCTTTAAAGCAGCCCAGTCTCAGTGGCCAGGGGAGCACCTGCACTTGTGTTACCCACAAAGCAAATAATGCACTGTTGTATTTCACACATGACACTTATTGCATGTTATCTCTTTCCTTTACCCAATTCCCCCCCCTGTCTTATCTACCTTAAATAAAACACACAGACCAAATCCAAAGGTTTAAGCAGAAGCCAAAATGTTCTGTTAAAGCTGCTGTGGTCATTTGTCAAACACCATCAGCACCAGTTTTCCCCCTACAGCAATCTAGAGGAGGTCTTTGAGGAATTGTGATTTTGGAGCATGCACATCCAGCTCACACTCCTCCAGCAGCTGAGCAAGTGCCATTCATGTCCACATAGATGTGCCCCAGCCCAAATGACCTCCCCAAATGACCTGCCATCAGTGAGCTGTGCAGCAAACCCTGCAGACAGCCCTGGGTGAGGCTGTGGGGCTGCAGGAGCTGCTGCAGGCTGGGCTGCCCCTTCTGCCAGGCAGCTCCACTGGGCAGCAGCCAGGGAGAGCTGAGCACACCAGCCTGGGGCACTGTGCTGATTCAGCACGCCAGGAGGGACTGGGCAGGGGCCAGGGCACTGCAGAGCAGGCAGGACCAGGGGCCAGGACCAAGGGCCAGGGCACTGCAGAGCAGGCAGCCCCAGGGGCCAGGGCACTGCAGAGCAGGCAGGAGCGAGCCCCACGTCAGCCCATGACTCAGAAGGCCGGCAGTGCGCAGCAATTACTCATAGCTCATCCCCAGCAGAGCTGTCAGGAGCTTCCCCTCTGCTCCAGCCTCTCAGGCCAAGCAGAAACCTGTGGCTTTAGGGACCAGATGGGCCTGGGGAAGCCAAGTTTAGCCAGCCCAAGAAG
This sequence comes from Anabacerthia variegaticeps, assembly GCA_035583185.1. NCBI lineage: Eukaryota > Metazoa > Chordata > Aves > Passeriformes > Furnariidae > Anabacerthia > Anabacerthia variegaticeps. The sequence continues at coordinate 6,498,943 of JAWWEW010000054.1, forward strand.
TTCCTGACCTGGCCCCCCAGCCCAGCCTGCTGGGACAGAAGGATGCTGCCAGGCTGGTCCATAGCAGAGATTTCATAGGCACAGCAGTTCTGTCCTTTCTTCCTTGCTAATCAGAGCCTCCTCCATCAGGAGGCACTTTATAGAACCTCCTTCTGCACATACCTCTCTCCTTTTTTTCTCCCAAGGCCAGACCCACTTATTTGTACTTTTGTTACACTTGGATGCTCCCCAAAAGTGCATCTTCCTCTCCAGCTTGACACGGGCTGTATGTCCTCACACAGCAGAAAGGACTATCACCCCCTGTAAGATGCATTTGATCAGTTCCTCACGAGTGCACTGCAATATTCTGGACAAGGTCAGCCTTGCACATCAGCTGCTTCCCTCGTAAAGGGGTGTAAACAGCAGACTCAACACTGGGGAAAACCTTTAAAGAAAGGTTCCAGAGAAAAGATTCAAACCCCATTTTCAGTAGTACAAAATTTTTTTAACTCTAATTCCTCTTACCAAAGCCTTCTCTTGTCCACTGTGTGCAGGATTCTTGTTCCAGGAAGAAGGCAGCTTCAGGCAGGCTGGGCACAGGGTAGATGCCTGGTCATTCCTCCTACAATACATTCAGATGAAAACAAAAAAAATACATAAAACTGAAAGCTTTGAGTCCCACTGTTGTAATAAGCCCCTTCAGCTGAGTCTCTCTTTAGAAACAAAACAATGGGTCATGTGTTATTAACTTCTCTCCATTTGCATTAAGACAGGATCTGTACCAGTTACTGGAAGATTACTGGTGTTTTACTTCCAAAACACAAGGAAGCACAGAGTGCCCTACAAAATGGACTAGCAAGTTTCATTGTATACTCAATTCTGGAGGGGTTTTTTGTGCCTCAGTTTTCTGAAGCGACTTAAAATAGGTCAATTAACTTTCTCAAGGGACAAAACACAGTGTGAGATGACAAGACACAAGTGTGGTCACCAGAACTGCCTGTACTCAGCATCCTTGGGCTGGGTGCAGAGGGCAGCAAGGGGAAGAGGAGGAAAAAGGAGGCTCATTCCTGAAAAATCCTTTTACCCTGTTTGGAATTCAGGCTGAGCAAGTCATTTCACAGAGCCCAGGGCCCACAATTTCGGTGTGCACATGACTTTGCTGCACTCATCAGGCCTGAGGCCCCATCTGCAACTCCCTGCACGTGTCTGCAAGTGGAAATCCATGCACAGACAAAGCCTGGCTGCAATGGTGCACCTTTAACATTACTGGCTGCAGGACCATCAATGGGAGGTGCAAAGTAGTCACTGGAAGAGAACAGAATTCATCAGAACCAGATATTACATCTTTACTTTCTGGTCCTTAAAGACAAAAAAAAAAATGCCTTAACATCTCTAGTCTACCAAACTAAAAAAAAAAAGGCACCTCACAGCACTTGAAAATTATAAAGCAAATAACAATCAGCCAAACTCACCCTCAGCACGTGGGAGCTCTAAACAACCCTGGCATGTACACAGCTAATAAAATATCAAACAGACTGTACAAATGAGAGGTAGGTAATTATAAATGAGTATATTTTATGCCAGAGATACAAAGCATGTCTGCCTTCAGAACACAGGCAAAACCTTCATAGCCATTCACCCCACCCTCTGTGAGACCTCCTGAAAGCTGAGAGGAGAAGCCCCAGCAGACCCTGGGGCTGGCTCTGTGCTGGTGCTGCCAGTGAGCTCTGATGGACTGGTGTTTTCCTCTGATCCGAAATGAATCCTTGTGTCTTTTCCAATTCTTACCCGGGGCAGCCCCAAGTAATGGAAAGGCCCTCTCTTATGGGATGTGACAGTAACACAGAGAACCCCCCTGGCACCTGCAGACACCTGAAAGCCCCTGCGAGGGGGGAGTGATGCCCAGGGCACCAGACACAGGGAAAGCCCAGCTCCACTTTGCCAGGCTTCAGGAAGACTGAACGGGGCAGCGAGGAACAAAGCCAAGCACAGCATAGCAGAGCTCTCCTCCCCCATGTGAGCATCTGAACTGTATTATTTATCCTTTCCATTACACAGGCAATGTGGAGGCAACATGTTGAGCCAGGTAACGCCACTGGAAATAGGATGGAGGGGATCGTTTGTGCCAAGTGTAGCAGAAGAGGGGAAGAGCTGCCAGCTCTCTGCAAATAATTAAGCATTCGGCTTTGTGTCCCCCCATGTAAAGGCTTGACGTGCCAGTGAATCACAGAGTGGCTAATTCCACCTCAGCTCAGGTGCCCTGGGTCCTGCATGTGGCAGCCAGAGAGGGAACTCCTCCGGATCACCCAGTGCTCCTGCATTCCAGCTGCTCTGTGGCATCCTCAGCTCCCCCTCAGCACACAGCTGCTTTTGGGGAGCTCCCGCTTCCCTCAACGTGAGACATTCACCAGCACCCCCAGCCCTAAAGTGCAGGGAGGTTCGGAAGAGGAAAAGCGGAAAAAAAAGGAGAAGGACACATCAGCCCCAACATGACAGACTGGCAAGGGCAGTTACTGTAACATTCCCCTGCAGGATGTCAGGAAATCCGAGCGCCTCCCCAGCTGCACATCTGTGCACATCTGCACAGCCCCCCAGCCTGCAGAGCCCCCCAGACACCCCCGGGGTCTGCAAGAAGCTGGCAGGGAGTGTGGGACAGGCAGAGACCCACGGCACAGGGCAGGGGAGCCAACACACACACACCCACACACACACACACCCAGCCTGCCCTTACCTGGGCACACAAGGGCTCGGGCTCTGCACACTCTGCCGGCTCTCTCGAGGGGGGCTCCAAAGCAGCTGCAAAAGGCAGGGCAGATCCTCGCTGATCCCACTGCGATCCCCGGGATCTCACAGACAAAGGCAGGCTCAGGCCTGAACAAGCCCAGACAAGCCCAAAAAAAGCCTCTTCCTGAGCCTGCCCGGTCAGAGGCAAAGCCAGCCCTCCGGGTGTCACAGCGAGGTGCGTCCCTCAGCCCAGCAGAGCCCAG
>JAWWEW010000054.1:6502008-6521198 GCA_035583185.1 Anabacerthia variegaticeps
AGCCCAGCAGAGCCCAGGGTGTGACACAGGACCCCATTGCTGCCCCTGCCACAGCCCCGAGCCCAGGGCAGCTGGGACACACCGTGGGGCAACCTCTGCCCCCCCTGCCAGGGCTCAGCCGGGGCCACTGTCCTGGGAAAGCCCAAATAAGAGTTCGCCATGATTCTTCCCGGCAAAGGGATGTGACCCACAACTCTGAGATCCCACCGGAGGCTTCAGGGAGTGGGAGCTGAGCCCCAGAGGGCAGCAAGGCCAGCGGAGCCCCAGGGAAAGAACCTGGGTGTGAGACGCTCACCCCAAGCTGAGCCCCAGGGGCAGGAATCCAGTGGGAGATGTTCACCCCAAGCTGAGCCCCAGGGGCAGGAATCCAGTGGGAGATGCTCACCCCAAGCTGAGCCCCAGGGGCAGGAATCCAGTGGGAGATGCTCACCCCAAGCTGAGCCCATGGACTCTGGGGGTTTCTTCCTGCAGCTCCAGGACCCCCATCCCCAGGGCTGCTCCCCACTCTCCCCCCAGCACTAATGGTTACAAAGTGCAGGTTCAACGAGGTGCCTTTGCCTCCCTCCTGGTTCTCCAGAGGAGCACTTGCTGTGCACACAGCTAATTAATAACGAGCCCTTCAGAGACAGAGCTGTAGCAGCCCTCTCCCAACACACAATGCAGATATTTTACCTCTCCTTTGTAGCACTGAGTGGTCACATTTGCTTTCCTTAATAAAGCTGCAGGGCCAGATTCAGATTTCAGCACAAGATTTACTGGGTGACTCCAGGATTACCAACCTTCCTCCAGGTGCCTGTGCCACCCTACCATCACCTGAAGATGCAGCTGGGGGAAGAAAAGGGGCTCAGGATTCATGGTATGACAGGTCTGAGTGGCATTTAAAAAAAAAATAATTAATTTCTAGCAACATATTTTAAATATAAACTAGCTTTGTGCACAGACTTCCCTAACCTTGTACTACAAGGGGATGAGCCCTTCACTCTCTTCCCCCACATGGAAGGGATGCAGAGCAGAGTCCCCCTGAAAGGAGTGTGAGGTGTTGGGCACTGTTAACACCAACAGGCAGCAAAAGGGGCCAATTGTGCACTTGTTCAAACAATTCATCAGGGCTCTCCTACTTCAAACTGAGGTTTCCAACTTCCTCAAAACTTCTAAACTGGCAGCTTCCAAATAAAATAGTAAAAAACCCAGAAAAGCCAACCTCTGGACAGCCTTTCTTTTCCATAAGAGACAGCAGAGGGCTCTCTGCAGCCCAGAAAATCCTCTCATTTTCCGTCCAAGCCCCCCTCACAACTCCCAGCCCTTAAGAGAAACTCAGAGTTTAACACCCAGTGGCCCCTGCACTTACCATGGGTAAAAGAGTGTTCCCAAATAACGTGGAAGAAAACAGTGGTTTCGGTGCCTCCTTTAAGTTCCCAACTCCTCCCCAGCCCTTCCAGCCCTTTTCCCTCCATGGAACCACGATGGAGGCAGGTTCATGTACAATCACGCAAACTCATTCACAAGTTACAATATATGACTTCTCTCCCCTCAGAAACCATCACTTTAACATAGAGATGACAAAATGCTTGATTAACAGGAGGAAAAAAATAAAATCAGTCTTTCCCCAAAGTACATGTTTCCAGATCTCCTTTGTAAGGGCAGATAAGCTGAGGACTTTGTAGTGTGAACCTGTAATAAGCAGGGGATCCAATTACCTTAATTACAGCAAAGTGGCCTGTTAAGAATGGGCACAAATACTGTGTGTACAACACCAGTTCCTGTGTTTGTGGTTCCTGTACTACAGGAATGGCTTGTGCCTGCTCACCAGGCCCTCTCGCTCCACATGATGGGTGTTTCTCAGAGGCCAAGTAAAACCTGGCTGAAGCACAGGCCAAAGTCTGCACACAAACCTGACAAACCTCAACAACCTGTTCTGCATCTCCCACTGCAGAAACACCTCGGGTGGCACCTCAGCTGGGAAACTTCAGCAGCAAGGGAGTGTGGAAGGCAGCCAACTGCAGTGCCATGTGCTTGAACAAGTCCCCCTGGCCAGGCTGGGAGCACTCCATGCTCCAGCAGGGCTGCATCCCCTGGCTGGGGGTGCAGGCTCACAGCCTGTGCCGACTAACAGGGGTCACACCGAGGGAATACCTGCCTGGATCAGCAGCCCCACACGTGCCACACAGAGCACAGAGGCACATCTCACCTACTGACTCATCTTGAGACAACCCCACTGGTGCCTCAGCCTGTGGTTGCTTCCCCCTGCAGCTGACTCTCTGCTGAAGCTTTTTCTTGCAGCAAGATGGACAAGGGCTGGTGACTAAGGCACATTAACCAGCTGGAACTTGAACACCAGCCCAGGAGAAGTTCTCAGGCTGCTAGAGGAACATGAGCTGTCATGAACTCACTGACCTGAAAACCCAACCACAGGTCCAGCTCTCCTCAGCTGCTCTGCAGGTACCTTCTCCCCAGGCTGTCCTCTGGCACGACTGCTGAGACAGGTATGCCTATACCAGCACACTCTGTAGAGGCTAATTACAGCTAATGAGATGGGCACATAGTCTCTTACACAAGGGGGTAAGCACAGAGCAGAGTGACCAGCATCAGCCAGCTCCAAGATCACTGGAAAATGCTTTCCCAAGACACTCTGTGGGCAGAACAGCCTATGAACGTTTCCCCTTTTTGCAGAAACAGGAAACAGAAGCAGAGCAATCAGCATGAGGAACCAAACTAATTCAAGCACAGAGCAAGAATGACGTTCCAGACAGCTGAGCGTGTTCCCAGTGGTGACTGAAACATCTGACTGCTCAGGCTCAAGTGCCTGATTGACTCTGGGAGTCTGGCCCTGCTCAAGCGTGTGCCACGTTCCAGAGGAGGATTTTTGTCTCTTAGGAAGAGTCTCCCCTCCTTGTGATCAGATGGAAGTGGGTGCAAGGACACACCACCCAGATGACCATGCTGCGCAGGGGGTGCAGGGACACTCAGGACACTGACATGTCTTGCACCTGCCCTCTTAGAACAGATTTATGGATGGACTGAGACACCCCAAGGCTCCCTGGGCTGCAACAGCCCAAAGGTGAGGCACTTGGCAGAAAAGGAGAATATGTCAATGCAAAAACCTGTCCTGTAGTCTCAGAGTGGGGGAAATGCCACTGAGGACTTGGCAGCCACATGACTCCTCTAACAGACCCCCTTCAAAGGGCTGATAAACCCCTCCTGGACTGTGTCACTCGTCCCCAGGGTCGCAGGAGCAGGGCCTGGATGCCACATTGATTCTGCCTATTAGCTGATGGAACAAACAGGGAGCAGCAAGCTGGAGACCCAGCTCCAGACCAAAAAAGGCAAAAGGACAAAAGAGATTTTTGGACTAAGGTCATCAGAGCAAAGTCACAAGAAACTGAAGTCATCCAGTCTGCTCTCTGGGGCTGAGTTAGGGCCAGCTACAGTTCACCCAGCTCATCCATCAGCATTTCCACCACTTCCTTAGCATTTCCATCAGTACTGGACTTATCTCCTTCAGAAAAGCAGGGTCTCCATTAATCTCTCACATGGTTTAAAAGAGAAGATACTTCCCAATTCACTCATTCAACTGCTCTATCCAAAGGCACACACCAAGCCTCAGCACTTGCTCTGTCAGGAAGCCAGCAGGGACTGAACTAAGAATAGCACCTAAGGTGAAGGACAGAGCTTGCTTAGTAGGATTAGCTGGTGCAATTACAGGTAGCAATTCCCTGCACCTCACAGGCTTTTTCACTGAGCAGCAAGAGAAATTAATCTTTACTTGGCGAGAAGTTGTGGGGTTTTGTTTGCCCGTTTTCAGTGACTCCAAGGCTCGAAGAGCACAGAGCAGCTGAGGCTGGTGTGCTGCTGCCTCCCTCTGCTGGGAGCCAGGCAGAGGGGACACCTTGTCCTGGGAACGAGGTGGCCTGTCCTCCTCTAACCCAGTGGGGACATCCCCCCCCAGGGGTCTCTGCAGGCACAGGGGGACAGGGCAGGAGCAGTGAGGAGGGGCACAGATGGGAGAGTCTCCTTCAGAGCCGGCTGGGAGAAGCCCATTGCATTTCCCCCTGCCAGTTCACAGGTGGAGAACTAGTCCTTTGTCACTCAGTGTAAGAAAGCTGGGTTTCTGCTGGCAGCTTTTTCCTCCCCCCCCCCCCCAGCAGACTGCAGGTATTTCTGGTTTGTTGCGTGCTTCCCCTCTGCGGAACAGAGAGAGTTTTCAGCCAGAACAGGGTCAAGTTCAGCTCCTCACACGCAGAGGTGCTCGGGGAGGGAAGCCTGTACAGCAGCATCTGCCTTTGCACCCAGGGACACTGCAAGGCCAGCAGAAAACTGGCAGCTCTGATTGCCTGGCCACACTTCCTCCACTGCCACTGCAACACCTTGGTTCCTCCTGAAATGACAGCTACGGAAAGAAACACTTTTCCTAGTCCATCCTTCCCCCAACTCCCTGCCCATTCCTGCCTAGTGAAAAGCAGCTTTGAGCCCATGGAGATGGCTCAGGCATCAGAAACAGAACTGCAGGAACTCAAAGCTTTGGAAAACACACATGCAGAGATCTCCACATCTCCCCTGGATGCTGGTGCAGCCTTTCAGGACATGAGGAGAACACGGCAAGAAAGGCCAACTTTAAATCAACCTGCAACAGCACAAAAGTGCCAGTTCTGTGTTCAGTTCAAGTGGCTGGTTTAGATATTTTGTCACACAAGTTGTTTACACAACTAAACACACCAACATCACCACTAATGTGCTCCAAGAGCTTTGTTACCAGAAACACTCATCCCATGTAAACCTGAGTCAGTTTCTTAAAACAGTCTGAAAATAAATATCAGCGAAACATTAATGCTATGGCTGCTGCCTGCAAACAAAACACATTGGTTACATGCATTCAATCTGTGTGTTACAGAGGAACTCTCAGAACAGAAACAATGGACCACTGCAAGTTTTTTCTGCATCCAAAGTCTCCTGCAAACTTGACTTCTCCCATGCTAAACTATATCAGTTAGTTCACTGACACCAGAAGAAATTGCATGTCAGGCAACATAAGCAAGCGCCCCCTCTGCTCTCACTCAGTATTTTGATTGTAGTGTAAAGAGTTAAGATAACAGGTTAATTTTGAGATACCAACTTAAAAAGCCTTACCACACTCCTTGCACCTCCTTCCAGAGCAAGGCTGCCAAATGCTGCTCTGGCTGGCGGGCTGTGCTGCCAAGAGGTCCAGCAGCGTAGCAGGATGGCCACCCTTCTGAGCACCCCTCTGGGTCCTTGGCACACTGTGGAACCCGGCCCATAGGTCAGGGGGGTCTTCTGACACTCCTCGTTGCCCCTGTGGGTGTAAGAAGTGTGGGCAGAACACATCACCTGGCAGGGCAGCCCGCAGGTTGCAGTCCTCCTCTGCAGCAACAGCAACGTGTGGGGGGCCCAAAGGGCTATTCCCAAAGAAGAGCTTTAATCCCCAGCAGGCAGGATGCACAACCTGCCCCTTCTCTCCCATCATGGTGCGGGCACCCTGCACAGGCTGCCACACTGAGCCAAGGATCACCTGCACTGCATCAGCAGTGAGCCACCCCTTTGGTCTCCAACTTCCTTCCCATCAGCACTGCTGCTACATAATGCGCTACATCTGTCATTTTAGTCCCCAGAACACTCCAGCCTCCTGGCTGGGGCCACTGCAGAGCGGGTGCTGCAGTGGTGGCTCGTCACCCAAGTGCAATTCCCCTCCTGGAGCCTCGCCGCTTCCTCCTGCTGACCCACACCTGAATTGCCACCCCCGGCCCCTGGGGACACGCCTGCACCCTGGCTGCCACTGAAGGACATCCAGGAGAAGGACACTGCATCCCACTCACGGCCACAAGGCAGTGGAGTTGGCCAAGTGACACGAAGTGGCTGCGGGGGAAGCAGCAGAGCCCAGGGTTGGCTGCCACAGCGCTTGCAGCAGCATCTTTGAGTCCTGGGCGTCCATCGGCCCCCCCTCCCCTCTCCCTGCAATGTCCTTCTTTGCTGAAGACTTCTCAGACAGGGCTTTTGCTGCAGTGCATCAAAGAGCGGGTGACTTGCCAGCAAACCACAAAGTGTGCCCTCCTCTGCCCCTCTAGCCGGGCACACGAGCTGGTGCTCAGTCATGGGACACGGAGGGACTGCCCAGCCTGCCCACAGGACTGAGCCTTCAAGGAGGGGCAGCTCTGCCTTGCACCACCCCTGCTTCAGACTCCTCTGGGAGCACACAAGGATGCTGCTCCTGTTCACCCTCTGTGTGCCATGACCACACTGCCACAGCTCCTCTGCAGAGCACTGTTGCCTCTGAGGCACGTGGAGTTACCAGCTCTCTGGGCAAGGCAGGCTTGGAATATTTCCTGGTGTTCAGCCCAAGGTCTCTCCCCTCAGGACCACAGCCTGGTGTTCTAACCCACACGCCTTTCCACAGCCCAGGTTAGCTCCAAAACAGCCTTCAGTGACCAGTTTCTCCTGCCCTTAACTTCAAGGAGCTTTCCTCCAGGGCCCTGTGCCTAGAGCAGGTCAAAGGCTGCTCTCTGAAGCACAGCAGCACCACCAGGCACTTCTGCAAGCAAGGGACACAGGTGAAGTCACATGTTCTGCCACTGACGGTGCCCCTGCATTAGCACAATGACATCTGTCAAAAACATGTGTTCCTCACTGTGTGTAAAGGCACATTCAGGTGTCCCCTGAGAGAAGGCATGTGGGGAAGCATTTCAGAGCCTGGGAGCAACACAGGAGCCAGAGCAGAGCACATGAGGAGTGACCTCCTCGTGCCCTGCTGTGCCCAACCTCCCAGTGACCTTCACAGCTCTCCACATCATTCCCCTTAGTTTCATCAAACCGTACCGAATCACCGAGCCTTTTTTGAAAGGCAGGACTGGCAGAGGGTTTGTGACTGATTCTCAATTACAATACACCAATATTTCAAACCTAAAAATTTCACCAACAACTCAAGGTCAACAGCCAGTAATAGTCTCTCGTCTGTGAACTTTCTGGGGCAGGGACCTTACTTTGTTTCCACGGGATTCAACACAACTTCTGCTGCTAAACCAAGTGAAAGGCATCTCCCACAAGCACATCCCTCACTGCATTTTGTTGCCTAACACAAGAGCAGAGTGCTTCCTATTCATCACAAGTAGCTCTTAAAACGAGGTAAGTTTGCCCTCTGTTTACAAACGCACAAAGTTATTTGCTGCAGAATATTGACGCAAATTAGAACTCATTTAGTTTTGCCAGACTGTGGCTCTCCACAGTAGGGACTCCCTTCTCAAAAGATCAGTTGTGTGAGAAGCAGGGGAAGGCACAAGGGCAGCAGGAGGGCAGCCCCTCTGCAGCTCAGCTCCCCCAGCAGAGTTAGAAACTCTGAAGGCTGAGCTGGAAAAATTACATCTTAAGGACATTTATGCCTGGGCATAAGGGTAGGGGGAAAAAACCCCAAACATTAAGATTCCCAGCACATGGGAATTCTTGTGTTCATGTGTCAGACAGGGATGGGCAGAAAGCAATTTACAGCAGCTGCTGTGAGGCTTTTTCATACATTGGTGCATCACATCACACAACTGAGCCAACAAATCCCCCCACCCTCACACTCCTGATCACTCTCATTCTGCAGTGAAACAGCCAACTGGAAGAATCTGCAGAGGTTTTGCAAGAAGCAGCTTCTCTCCTTGTCCCAGTCTAAATGTTTCAGGTCTGCAGAAAAGTGGGCAAAACTGCCTCACATTATTCAGGAAGCAAAATCGCATCTTCCCCGTTCCTCACAGGGACTGCCATTACCAAAGACCCTCCACTGGGGTCCAGGAGCAGTTTTTAAGTTCCACTTTGTGTAACAGACCCTTCCTCACATCACTTCTGTATTTCTTCACTCATAACACCAGACCTCTCAGAAGAAAGAAACTTAGGGCATGTGGGTTTGCTGCAGTGCTTGTCAATACCCACAGAGTCTGTCGTAAATTAAGAGGGGGAAGAAGCAGCACATACTGGCTTGAAAACAAGCTCCATCCCTCCAGCCAAGCAGCCTGCACCACACTGCATCTGCCTCAGCAGCACCAAAGGCAAGAGTTAAAAACACCTACCCAGATATTCCATGGGTATCTGCCTTTTGCAGAGGGGCACCAGGCACACAATCCATGACCTTCCCCAAATGCACACGCTGTCACTTGACCCCCTCTTCTTTAAACCCTTCTATACCAGCCACTGGAAACAGAAACCGAGAAGTCAAGTAGCAAGAAGCAACCCACTGTTTAAGTGGCACTCCTGAAGCACGGGGTGCAGCAGAGTCACTGAGGCTCTGGCAGCAGTGCTGGCTGTAACCACAGGGCATTTCATGGGGCATCTCTCTGGGCAAGCCCACAAGCCCCAAGAACAGGCACTAGGAATAAACCTCCTTACATTTTAAAAGCCAGTATTTTCTCAAGACACCTTACTCTCACTGAAATAAAAGACTCTAACATGAGAAAACACCCCAGGCAGCCCAAAATGCTAAAACTCACTCTAAAAATCAGTATGGCAGCCAGGAAAAGCGCACTGCTTTCCAGCTCAGAGACTGGCATTAAAGGAGGGAATCGGCTGAAATATGGCCTTTCATCAGGCCCAGCGAAGTTGAGATGTCAGAGGCACTGAATCTGTACCTGGTTTATGTTATACCCACACTGCCTGGGGATTTATCATGTTGGGTTGCTGTAGGCACAGCACAGGAGCTTAAGGTGGCACTGGAGCTGCTATGAATTCTTGGTAAGATTTACTGTGTGCTGAGGATGCCTTCCCAGGTGTGCAAAGCAAGAACTGCTGGGGCAGCAGAGGGTGGGAGAGCATAAACAGCATCAAGCACATCCTCCCTCCCTAACCCTTGCACTCTGGTGTGATTTTGTCTTTTGGGACTCTTCCTCCCATCGCTCAGCACTGAAGGGTTCTCTGCCATTCATTTCCTCAGAGGAACATCAATCTGTCACCTGACACATTCCCAGGCTGATGACCCTTCAATACAGGGACTATCAGAAACACTCAAGGCTTGGCTTTGGCTCATTTTTGTCCTCTATAATCACTCCTATTTTCTCTGTCTGTTTGACAGCCACCACGCCAGGTTTGCAAGGAGCCACGAAGAAAACCCTTTCAAGAGGCTCTCGTGCCCACTCCTGGAGAGCAGAATCCAGGGAATGTGGCTGCCTCCCTGCAGTTCCCATGCTCCCACCACTTGTGCCACCTTTGGTGAGTCTGTTCTGTTCAATTTTACAGCAGTTTTGGTTTTTTCTTGAGACAGAGACCAATATTCTTTTATACTGATTACCCTTGCACAATGCCCATATGTTGGAGCACCCTGTCACATTCATTATCCCTTGGTGATTTACATCAAGCCTGCTGTTAACTCTGTGACTTTTGTTTTGTTCCTATTCCCCCAATTAGAGTTGTTCTTCATAAATGCTACAAACTTATGCATAAGTGCTTTACAAATTAAATAGAGTCTCTTTGCTCATTAGTATGATGATGTAAGGAACAGAAGTAACGCAATATCAGTGGGCTACAAAAAAGTCTGCATTAAATCATACCAAATTCAAGGTTGTGGCCTTACATCTATGAGTCCCCCTGTGCCTTCTCACTCGGGGCCAGGGATATCTCTGATGGAAGATATGAAAGTTTCATTGAATTTAAAGGCAGACTGGGAGCTGAGGGTGCCCAGGGCTTGCCTCTGCCATCAGCTGGCACTGTGTGACCTTGAGAGATCACTCTTCAGTCCCAGCTCCTCTGTGAGGAGGAGAACACCCACCTTTCCTACAGATCCGACTGACTTTTCTTAGTCCTTGTGCAAGCACACGGCAAAAAAGCCCCACCACAATTACAGCTCTAATCAATGTAAACATGCATTACTACTCTCAAATAAAGCCACAGACACAAGAGATTGCCTCGGCGGGGCCAAGAACACCCTTCCTGCTGTCCAGAGACATCCCTGAGAAAGGGAAATCAAATACTTACGGACTGCTGGTGCCACGCAGGGCAGCAGCCAGGACCCACCTTGGGATGTGCTGTGACACCGAGTGCTGAGCAGCCCCCCAGGAGAGGAACCCCAGATCTGCAGGGATTTCAGCACAGCTGACTTCACTGCTATTGCAACAGAATTGGTCATTGCTCAAACTGCATTTTTCCCCTTGCCCAATTCATTCACACAGTTCCCAAGGCTCTGGAATTGCAAAGAAGCTGCATTTCAATTAATACAGAGGTTTTTATGGGGGGAAAATGCAAGCTGCTAGTAGGCATTTATGTCAAAGGGAAATTTTTTTACTTTCTAGTTAAAAAAATCAGCCCTTGTGCCACTAACACATCAGACTGCACTTGTCTCCAGAAAACGCAAGTTCAACTTCTGCAGTAAGAGGCTGTGCTGACACATTGCCATGCAAATCCAACTTTTGAAGAATGCACAAAGGTATTAAAGCTTGGAGGTCACAAGAACACTTTTCTCAGATTCATCAGACACACTTTCTAAGCTCCGTGCAGCAGATACAAGGACAGGCTCCATGGGGAGAAGGTGCTGAAGCTCAGGTCTGAGTCTAGACATTTCAGGACACGACAGGGGGTTTTTAAACTGATGGCTCAGAAATCAGAGGTAAAAGCAAGTCAGCTGGGGCTGCAAAAGCCCTGATTCCATGTGGCAGCTCCGGACGAGCAGGAAAAAGGGGAATCCCTGGCTCAGGCTGCTGCTTTGCAGATCACTTGAAGGAGAAAAGCTCCGGCACTGCTGCACTCTTAAAGCTGCAGTGCCCCATTCCTCCTTCGCCCTGCCGCCTCCTGCCACACCACCCCCGGGATCCTGGGGCTGGGGGGGCGACACGGGCAGCGAGAGCGGGGACACGAGCTGGGAAGTGTCAGGGACAGGGGAAGGAGGGGGATGCAGGGGCTGGCGTGGCCGGAGCGCTGCAGCAGCAGCAGCATCAGCAGGAGCATCCTCCAGGCAGCGCGTCCTGCTGCACTCCCGCAAAGCTCCGCAGCCCAGCTGGGCTCGGACTGCAGCACAACTGCGGGCAAACCCAGCCTGCCCGAGCGCCAGGCATGATGCACACCCCGCCGCTTCACCGGGTTTGCTTCGGGGCTGCCCTTTCTTCATTATTTTATCTGCTGGTTTGGTTTAAAATAAGCATAATAATAATAATAAAAAAGACTTCACTGATCCAGCCTCCCTCGCACCGGTCCCAGGGAGATTTTAAAAGGAAACGAAGTGCATGAAGTTTAATTAGCAAGCACGCAGCAGAAGTTGCACTTTTTAAATCTTTTATCAATCATAAAAGACAGCCCTGCAGGAGGAAGGACCGCAGCCTCTCGAAAATGCCTCCCTTCCTAAAAGGGCATGCAGAGGGAAGAGTTCCATTACAGCCGGCTAGCAGAGCCTCCCTGTCCCCCGAGTTGTCCCTCTTACCCCAGATCGGCTCCCTGGAGCTCTGCGGGCTCGGGGATGGAGTGTTGTCCGGAGCAGCAAAAGTTGCAGACGGCTCCTCTGCGAGGGAGGCAGGACCTGGCACAAGGAGAGTCAGACGGGTCCTCGCACTGAAGTGATGCCGGGAGAGCCCAGGGCTGCTCACAAAGGCGACGGAAAAAAAACCGGGGGAGGGGGAGTTAAAAAGTCTTAAATCCCTGACACTGCAAGAACCCTGGTCCTATAGGGCTGGGTCTCAAAAGCCGGCGCTCGCTCCCTGCACAGCCGGGTTTCCCGACAAGGTGGAGACTGAGCTCTTTGATTGTCTGCTGGGTTTTCTCACCTGGTGATGCTGCTCTCGCAAGAGCAAGAATGAAAAGCAAATCAGACATCTGCAGAAGCCTCTCAAATGTGCTCTGCTTCCACCTGAGCCGGTCTAAATGTGGGGGGCAGGCTGGAACTTATTCAGGAGTCAGCACCAGCTCCTCCAGCAAACAGAAGCCAGAGGGATGCAGGGAATGCACTTTTAACTTTGATAGTGAGGGCTGGGGGTGGCAAAAAGGACAAGGAAAAATCTCATTCTCCATGGTATTGCTAACAGCACTCTTAACCATATCAAGAATTCAGATTGAAGCTGCAAGTATAAATAATAAATTTGAGAAAGTAAAACACACACCCCAGACAAAAAGATCACACAACCCCCAAAGACCTGACTGGTCCATTTTTTCCCTGATACACAGAACAGTGTAAAGGCTGATCCAAAGACCTGTCACTGACTTCAGCAAAGCTGTGTGGTTTTAAACCAGCTCAGGCCTCGAAAAGCTTCTTGCCCTGTGTTTGATTTCTGCCTCCTCTGGGTTTGACAGAATGCATGATTTATCCCAGCTCTTCCATGGATTCAGCCAGTGGAAGGCTGCAGCTGCACAGCCCCCTGCATTTTGTGGTGGATTCAGCCCATTTTCAAGGCAGAGCACAGAGAAAACAGCCACTAGTCCATTCTCCTCCCATCTCAGGGAAGTGGGAATCAGCACTATGGAACAAGTGTCCAGAGAAGAGATTTACACCCCCAAATCATCAATTCCTAGTGATTTCTGGTTCTGTTGCTCTACTCTTTAGTGAAGCTGAGGAAAGGGAAACCACTTCAGGCACCAGGTCATTGAAGGACATTTCCAGGGGCACACAGCATTTAAAACACGTGGACAAGAGCTCTGCAACAAGCTGGCTCTGGAACCAACAGTTGCAAAGGGATAGCTTGAAAACATGTTAATTTTTCATCCACACACTTCAATGCACCACAGCAAAACGCCAAGTGTACACGAGGGTCAATCTAAATTTATCGTTGCCTTTTGGTACCACCCTTGAAAGCTTTCAGCTCTGCTGATTATCTGCATCTGAGAGAGCCCTGGTGCTGCCTGGGAAGCCTTTTTCTTCCTTCTCACCTTCACTGCTTTTCCATTTGGAGATTAGTTTTTTGTCTGCACCACTTACACCTGCCCATCAGCTGCACAACCAGAAGCACAGGATACCTGTTCCTCACCTGGGGAGGTGGAGATGGGGATCTGCATCCAGCACTCGTCACCACCACCCACCCTGCAGAGGTCTGGCCTAATGCTCAGGGGTCTGGGTCAGCCTTTACTTCTTTATACCTGTTGCATAAGGTCACATGCTTGATAATTCTGGTTTTACACCACCACAGAAGAGCACAGAGAGACAAAACTGGGTTCTCAGCATTGTATATATAGTTACTCGTGCCTTACTACCAGCACTGGAGTGCTGCAGCTGCTGCATGGCAGAGTGAGCATTCCCAGGCAGGGTATTCTCTCCCCTGCAAGCCTTCAGTGGCACCTGACCATGGGCTGAGACCAGCAGCAAAGACTGCCCTGAATGGCCAAATATTTCACTGTAATTTTACCCAGCTTCGCCAAGGCTTAGGAAACATTGATTTATTGAAGCATTTCACAATATTTCAAGGCCACTCACCCCATAAAGCAGAAACACATAGTTAATCTGTGTTAGACCAGATGAGAAGCAGCCCCACCTGGGAGGCTCCAGAGCACAATCTGTGTGCAGGGTGCCAGGGAATGCACCGAACAACACGCCCCATCCCAAACTCTGCACCAATTCCCTGCTGCACCACAGTCCATTTATAGTAACATGCTCATGCATTTTGGTGCATTTCACTCTGTTACAGGAGAACAAAGATGCTATTGTGTAGCATTTGGGTTTTAAGCTTCATCAGTGGGGCTCATCTTAACATAACACGGAGATAAGAGCAGAGGGGCATCTTTTCAACTTTGCCTTCCCATTCAGCTGTCGGATGCTCAGGAAAGCCTTTGACTTTGCTCAGCTGCATTAATGTGGTGGAGTGCAGCAGCCCCGGGCTGAGCAGCTCTCCTGCAGCATTACACCATCAGATACTGCCCAGACCACTGCTTCTATAAGAACATCAAGGGGCTTGGCAGACAGTGGGTTTACTTTCATTACAGTTTCCAGAACTTCTTGGATAGAAGAAACAACCTGACTGCAATTGTTAAAGCTGCATCACTCAATTAGAATTCAGTACAAAGGTGGACACTGGCATTCAGGGTTTCACTGTCCACTCAGAACAATAAAAACCTTGGACTGAAGGGGTGAAAGTCAAAGCAAGACCCAAGACATTTCTAGACTAGAATCCTCCATGTTCCAAGGGTGCTATTTATATGTAACTAATTTTTTTGTTGTTGTTTTGTTTAGGGTTTTGTTTGGTTTTTAATCTAAGGCAATACATCTAATACTAATTCATCAGCAAATTACCAGCACAACAGCACCCATTATTAAGTTCAGGAGTTCAATGTGTCAACCTTCATCAATCAATATTTATCTAAGAAACAATATCTCTTACACTCCGATCAAGCACATTTGGGGGAACTCATTGATGACAGCACTCCCTCCATGCCTGTCTTCTGTCCACGTTTTACATCACAACCCAAAAAGAGTGATTTCTGTCCAAAGCTGTCAGAGCCAGCCAGGCAGAAACACGAGTCACCCACCTAGTGCTTTACCCTGAAGTAAACTGTGATACAGACCCAAAGCTGCTGAATTAGTCTGGACCACATTGCAAGCAGCTCATGGGAAAGAACTAACAAGGAAAGATGTTTATAACACTGCAGGCAGAGAGGAGGCAATCACTTCACCTGTACCTTTGCTTATCTTGCACAGACAGATTTTAGTCCTTTTCTATGTATTTTGTCTACAACAATGGGAATCAGTCATGGCTTTGTGATGGTTTGTTCTCAGCTAGGATAGGTACAAGTTACCCTTTCAGTTAATGCTCCAAGAGGCCCTCAGGAGCCACAGTAATGTCTCTGGCTACCAAAAGCTATGCAAAGCTGCCTGGCTTCCTCTGTCCCCATGTCAAGAGGAAGACAATACTTCCCCATTTTACCATGAAGAAGCAGTATGTTTAGCCTATAACCTCTACTTTCATCCTCATTTAGCCCAAAACTGAAAAGGAGACAGAAGGCAGCTTGTCCCAGTGCAGGAATACCTGGGGAAGATGCCAGCACCTCATCTTTAGTCTGCTGATAAAGCCAGTGAGAGCATCACTTCTTAGAACAAAAGGCAGAAAGGAGGCACAGCTTACTCGATTGATCGGTTCTGTTCCATTCAAGCAGAGCACTGGGTGAAGATTAACTCTCCTCCTCCTTCCACCCCGCAGCTCCTTCCCCTTGTCCCTGCCTTTAGGGGGTGTTTGTGTTGCTGCAG
This sequence comes from Anabacerthia variegaticeps, assembly GCA_035583185.1. Taxonomy (NCBI): domain Eukaryota; kingdom Metazoa; phylum Chordata; class Aves; order Passeriformes; family Furnariidae; genus Anabacerthia; species Anabacerthia variegaticeps. The sequence goes on from JAWWEW010000054.1 coordinate 6,517,133, forward strand.
GGTGGCAGAGCTGCATCCCCACTGCAGCAGGGCAGGGCTCACCTGGTGACAGGGGTGCCCAGTGGGCATTGAGAGATGTCTCAGTGCCATGGCTGGGATGGCAGCAGGGCTATGGCATGGAATGGAATCAGCCAGCAATGCCCTGCACTCAAACTTCACAGCAAGACACTTTTCCTCCCCACTCCCCTTGCACACCTGAGAGGCATTCCCTGGACATGATTTCTGTGGTTTAAAAGCTACATTTCAGGAAGGAAAGTCAACAAACAATAGAAACAAAAGCTCTTAAGAGGCAGTATTACTCTAACACTCTCACCTTGGGGTGTCTCAGCTGTACTTTGATGCTCAGCTCTCCCAGAGCCAGGCTGTCCAGGCAGAACACCACAGCAGTGGGGTCTTGGGAATGCAGCTACCCCAGGACTCTGTTTGGATCAGCTTTCCAGCCTCTAAACAGTTTGTCTGAATGCACAGAAGTGGAATTGTTTAATACCAACAGGCCTAAATATTTAAACCCTAACTTCTTAAACTGGATGGGAGATTTCTCCCTGTCAGGCCCATTCAAGGCTGTGGGTGAGCACCTTTAACCACAGACCAATCTCAAGCACAACTGCAGCTCCAGAACTCATTAAGCAGGTAAGTCACTGACTTGCCCCAATAGCCATAAGCAGGCCCCTCTTTCTTGTTCTCTCCCCCACCAGTTGAAGAACTGCTGTTATGATGTTCAGTCTGGTTTTCGAGAAGCCACAAGACAGTAATTCTATTTTCTAAGAACCCCAGCTGCTGTACAGCTGTTCTTTATTGCTTCACAGCAGAACTTAACAGCCTTACCCAAACCCACGTGAACCTGATAACCTAGAACTTGGGAGCTTTCCTGGAAGCTCTTCCCCCCAGCACAGCCACTGCCTGAGCAACACCAGCTCTGCAGCAGCAGGACCAAACAGGGCTCTCAGCTCCTGAAACAACACACAGGCACCAAGGAATGATAAAGCACCCACAGAAACTACTCAGTCATCTGCAGCCACATCTACAGTTCACTGGCAGGAGATGCCTGTGCTGATAAACTTGGCAGGTATCAGGCAAGCTTCCTCTAAGATTACTTCATCAAAGGCTTGCCCTGCTGAAGCACACCTTACCTCTTCAAAGCAATACAAACCCCATCCTGCCTCAGTTTCACCTCTCCACACCTCCAGTCTGGTCTGCAACACCAAAGGGCAACAAAGTCCCACTACATCAGGCTCACATTTACACTGCTTTCACCACTCCTAAATAAGTAATGTCTTGCTATGGCACAGTCTTCAACTCCAGTGCCAGAACCCAGCCTTTACCCAGGGTTTATAGTCTTTCAATTGATAAGCTGCTCTCTTCAGCTTAACACTTCTTCCTCTGAAACACCATCTTTAAACACCACCCAGAACAGCTCTTTTTCCTACAGAGCTTTTATTTGCTTGTAGAACATCTATCTCCTTAATGCCCCTTCCCTTGCTAACTACCTTTTATCTCTTTATTGGCATCACATGTCTCATCTGTCACACTGGACCTCTTTCCCTTAAAGGCACATGCAACTGAGGAGGTCTGAAAAGGCTCTGACAAAAGCACATTCTGATCCAAACCATCATCCCAATAAAATCTTAGTTGCCCCAAATTATGAGATGTTAGAGCTCCTTAATGAAACAGCTGAGGTATTTTTAACGCGGTCAAAAAACCTATTTTATCTTCTGACCTTCAACTCAGAAATAGCTGCACTATTTTTTTTTTCAGTCTTCCAAAAAAAAAAAAAAAAGAAAAAGACTGCATAAAGAGAACTCTACACACAATTTCAGCCTCAGTATTTAAAGTTTGGCATCATATAACTAGCTGAAAACATGGTCTCTTGACAGAAGATGTTAAACAACTGCTGCTGCTCCCAACTTTGAAATCTATCTGTAATAATAACAGGCTCAAGTGACCAAGGCCTCAGCTGTTCATCTCATCCCATATGCCAGAAATATGCAGCAGGGAGACTTGCACTTTAATGATTTCTGCTAAAGTAGGTGGCAAAGCCCGTTTTTCTTCCAGGACAGAGCACACATTGTAGAAGGGGACTCCCCCGTACCTCTTCTCCCAGGCTGTACCCAACCAGACCCACATTAACTTCACAGAGCTCAGCCAGCTGTGCCACCAGGGTGCCAGTGGGTACAGCTATAGGGTACAGCTCTGCTTCCCCACAGCTCCTGGCTAAATGTACTGGGCAGTAACATCACCCAGAGTGGGGAAGGGAGACCTCCAGAAGATGGATTATTTGTCCAGTTGGCTCTTTCAGATGAGTTATTTACTCCCTCCACAAGGTTTAATTTGTTAAACTCCATCATTTGTGACGTTCCCTCTGCTGGGTGTCGGGACTGGAGCCGTTCACAGCCGGCTCAGCCAGCCCAGAGCTGCATTAGCAACATGGGTGGAATCACAAAGCGCCGTGCAATGTGAGGCAGGGCACACTGCAGTCTCCCTGCTCCCAAATGTGCAGCCAGACCTCGCAGGCAGACCTGGGGGCTGGCACTGTGGCACTGCAACAGCCTGGCTGTGCCTTACAGGGTCCTTGTGAGAGCAGGCACTCAGCCTGCTGGAATAACCTCCAGAGCATGTCATGGAAGAGGGAAACTATACAGTAAATACCATTCAAAGTTGTATCACAGAATGGTTTGAGTCAGAAGGGGCCTTAAAGATCATCTTGTTCCACTCCCCTGCCATGGGCACACACACCTTCCACTAGACCAGGTTGCTCTCTCTCTCTCTGTATCTATCTATCTATCTATCTATCTATCTATCTATCTATCTATCTCACAAATAAAATGCAAGGCTTGTCTTACAGATAATTTCCAGGTCACTACCATGAGCAGGAAGGTACCCCAATGCCGAGCTCAGTTCTGCCAACATGACTCCATTTCCCCACCTGTAAAGTAGTGGTGGTAAAGTATCTCTACTTGTGTCAAACAATCGGAGACCTGTGAGTGAAAAAGACAACAGGTACGATGTGTGGTGTTGCCATATGATGCCGTGCCATATATTCTGGGATCCAGTTAGAACTGTTTCACAGTCTGCCTGCCTCACAGCCCCTTGATGTTGCCATACATCTCTGCAAAGACACTTTTCTCCTTGGCTTCTCTCTGCCCCTCCTCACTCCACCTGCCTCCCCCAGCCCTGAGGTGTCTAAAAGCACACCAGGAGGTTCAGAAGGTGCTGGTTGTGTTTAGGAACCACAGGATTGGAGTTGTGGGGAGCAGGGGGGGTGCTGGAGTCACAGTCATGTCAGGACACACAGCCATGCGAGGTCTGGACACAAATATACCTGCACATGTGTGTGTCTGTATATATATATGTGTGTGTGTGTATGTGTATCTATATATATGTATGTGTATGTATATATGTATATACATGTATATGTGTATATCTATCTATATCTCTATAGATAGATAGATATAGATATATAGATGATATAGATATAGATATAAAATTAGACAGCCAATGCAGCTGGGGGAAAGAGACACCTTTTCTTCTAGCATGGATGACAGGATGGTTTGGGTTGGAAGGGTCCTTCAAGCTCCTTTGGCTCCAAGCCTCATGCACACCTTGTGTGAAACCAGTGCCCACCCAGCCCGGCCCCAGAGGTGCCCAGCACAGCTGGCCCTGCCCGGGGCTTTGGGCTGGGGGCGCATCCCGACCATTCTCACCCAAAACGAGCGCTACCAGAGCACGCCCCACGCCAGCGGGACACGCGTGGCGCATCCCCCGGTGCCAGCACAGGAAGGGCTGCGATGCCCCGTGCCCAGTGCTGTCCCAGTGCTGTCCCAGTGCTGCCCCAGTACGGGGATGGTCCCGTCCCACCCGCGCCCCGCTTTAGCGCTGCCATTTCCATTTCCACCCGCCCGCGGAGGGCCGCCCGGGGAGGGCCGACGCCAACCACAAGAGCGCGCGCGGGGTGGGCGGAGCGCCGGGCGGGCGTGTGGTGGGTGTGTGGGTCGGGCCCGCCGGCGCGGCGCGGGGGAGCGGCGGGGCCGGGCCGGGGGTGCGGGGAGGGTGCGGGGGGGGGAGAGGG
>JAWWEW010000054.1:6521298-6535488 GCA_035583185.1 Anabacerthia variegaticeps
ATCCCCCCCCCCCCCCCCCCGCGCGGCAGGCAGGGCGCAGGCAGGGGCGCAGGCAGAGAGCAGGCAGGGCAGCAGGCAGGGCAGCAGGCAGGGAGGCAGCAGGCAGGGAGGCGGCGGCACCCGCGGCCCCAGCGCGGAGACTGGCGCATGCCACATCCCGCCGCGGCCCCGCTGTGCCGCCCCGGCGCTGCCCGCCGCCCGCCGCCCGCCGGCCCCTTCATGCTCGGCGCTCGGCATGCCCGCTCTGTAGCCGGGGGCCGCGCCTGTCGTGCCGCATGTTCAGGACCAAACGCTCCGTGCTCGTGCGGCGGCTGTGGCGGAGCCGCGCGGCCGGCGGCGACCCGCTGCAGGAGGAGGCGCTGGCAGAGCCCGGCGCGGCGGCGGCGCGGGCCGAGGGCAGGGCCGAGAGCAGGGCAGAGCCCCGGGCAGAGCCGCGGGCCGAGAGCAGGGCAGAGCCCCGCGCCGAGCCGCGGTCAGGGCCGGGCGGCGGGCGCGGGTGCTGCCCGGGCAGGGCGGGCCGCGGCGGGCGGGCGGCGGGCGCGGAGGCGGAACTGAAGGCGCTGACCCACGCGGTGCTGAAGCGGCTGAAGGAGCGGCAGCTGGAGGGGCTGCTGCACGCCGTGGAGTCCCGCGGCGGGGCGCGGACGCCCTGCCTGCTGCTGCCCGCCAAGGCCGACTCGCGGCTCGGGCAGCACTGGTACCCGCTGCCCGTGCTGCTGTGCAAGGTGTTCCGCTGGCCAGACCTGCGGTACTGCTCCGAAGTGAAGCGGTTATGTTGCTGTGAATCCTACGGCAATGCTCAACCCGAGCTCGTCTGCTGCAACCCGCACCACCTCAGCCGGCTCTGCGAGCTAGGTACGGCAGCGGGGGGGACTGGGGTACGGGGAGATGGAGGGGATGCGGGGACGGAGGGCGAATGCGTTCTCCGTCCCCGCATCCCTGGGAGTGCCATCCCCGGCACCTTCATCCATGGGACCCGCATCCATGGGACCAGCATCCCCGGTTCCCGCATCCCTGGGACCCGCATCCCCGGGACCCGCATCCCCCATTCCCGCATCCCCATTCCCGCATCCCCGCGGTGCTCGCCCCTTCCCACGCGTGTCCCCTCACTGTCCCCGAGGGGCTCCCCCATCCCCGCGTGTCCCGGAGCTCGGGTGGGTGCGGGGGGGGGGATGTGACACGCACCTGTCACAGGTGTCACCTGTCCCAGGTGAGCTCCCCACTCGGGTCCCACCGTGGGCATTTCCCCACGGTAATCCCATCCTGCTTTCCCCCTTCCCCAGGGCTCGGGTGCTGAGCTGCTGGCCCGGGGCACCTGGAGGGACGTTCTGCCACAGCCAGGGGGCCAGACACTCCTTCCTGCATCTCTCGGCTTGCTTTTCACGTGAGTCTCCACTCTGAGCCTCTGGCCTTTCACTCCTGCTCTGACAGGGGCATGTACAGAAGGACAATATGATTTTCCCAATTCCCCATAACTTCCCTTCATGTGTTACCTTGCATGGCCTTGGAGGAGCCCCAGGCCACACTGTATTTATCACAGAGTCAACTTACCCTGAGCTGGAAGGGGCCCAAAAGGAGCATCAAAGTTCACCTCTTTGGGCTGTGCCTCTGTTAATTATTTTTCAGTGGGGATGCAACAGGAACAAAAAGTCTTTTTTCTTTTTTTTCCATGCAAGACCTGAAATGAGCTCCTGTCAGCTGGGGCTCCAGTGACTGTGCAAGGGAATGCTGGTTTAGGCTCTTCCATATTTTATATGGATTAGGCCCAGGAGTCTTTTCCTGAAGCCTGACTGAGTAACTTTGTTCTGGCCAGCTGAGGGGGATTTTTGAGTATTATTTTTTAATGTGAACAGTGGCGATCAGCTGATATGAAAGCAGTAAACAAACATTGCTGAGTTTACTGTGCTTATTCTGGGCAGTGTAGCTCAATATTTTGCAACTGGGAGTGTTGTGAAACTGGCTTTCACTTGGCTTGGAAATACATGGGAGTGAATCTGCCAGGAAGTGACTTGGCTAGTTCACTGCTGTGGTCTGTGGAAAAGCTGGACCCACCCAAAGCCTTCCCACTCCACGGGGGTACCTGCTGAGGTCTCGTGAAGCCTTGCCAAGGGGCAATGGGCACTGTGACAACCTGCCCCAGTTCCTGGAACAAAGGTTGCTCAAGCAGGTGTAAACAGTACCCCACTGCCCCAAGAAACTCTGCCATCTGTGTTACAGCCCCATGGCAGGGGGAGGGAAACCAAATAATTATTTAGACTGCAGGCAAAGCCTCAGGAGCCACGTCTGTGCCCTCTGCAACAGCCAGCACTGTTTGCTGGGTTCCTCAAGTGAGTACGTGGAGCTTGAAGAGCACAGGAAGAAAGGAGGGAGGGAGGGGAGGCAGCAGAAGGCTGGGGGAGATGGGATGACTTCCATTTACAGACCACAGCAGACCTTGTGGAAGCTCTCTGGGGAGGAGCAGTGGATACCAGACTGTCTCTTGAGGGACTGAAGTGCCTGTGGGGCTCACTGAGGCTGTTTCCTTGCACAGTGGCAGGGCAGAGTGGGCTGTTTGTCGGCGAAGTGATGCTCAGCTGCTGTGTGATTTCCATGCAGGAACAGGGAAGAAAAAGCCAAGGAATTTCTGTGCAAACTAATCTTTGAGAGGGGAGCCAGGGTGCCCAGAAGGCACAGCACTGCACAAGAGCCATCCTGCTGTCCTAGGAGGGCTCACTAAGATGCCCTCTTCCCATTGCATCAGGGTTGTAGTGTTGGGACTGTTCCCAGAAGGGCTCACTGGGGCCAGTTGGAGACCTTCAGCATCCAGGTGCAAAGTTGAGTCAGGAAGGCACTCTAGGAGCAGGAATTGGTACGTGTCTGCATTTTGCCAGCTCACAAACAGCAGCCCAAAGGTTTAGCCCAGCCAGCGTGCATGGGCTGGGAGCTGGGATGTGTTGAATTGTGCTAGGTCAGGCACATTGGTTTTTTTCTCTGTTGTAATTGGGCCTTTCCTCCCATTTACCAGAAAGAGAACTGCCTGCCTTATCTCTCTGGCTCACCCAGCCATTGATCAGAGACTCTGCCACACACCAGTCCCTGCAGGAGAGAGATCTGTACTGGGGAGGAGACAAATTTCCAGCTACTCTTGCCACTGTGATCTCTAAAGCTCCTGTGTTACAGGTGGGTCTGCTGGGCAGAGAAACAAGATTCATATAGACCAGTTCAAGCTGCAGATAGGGATGTTCCTTGTTATTTTTTAGTTATTCTTTAGCAAATCCTTTAGCTAATTTAGATCCTTTAGCTCATTTAGATCCTGTGTTGATTTAGTGATGAAATAGTGGATCCTCTGGGAGCTTTCCAAGGGGAAAACCAGTGAAGAGAAGGGACATCTGTGCTGGGACTGCCAGTGGTCGTGTTTGTCTCTGAGCTGCTCTGACAATATTGACCTGAAGCCATGCCAAGGCAGTGTAGCACTATTTGAGCAAAGTCCCGAGCAGGAGGCTGTTGAAAGCAGGACTCAGTGTGCAGGCATATGCATTCAGTGTGCAGGCATGTGTGTCCCTTTGTAGCCAGCTCTGACATTTCTATTAAAATGGGCTTCATTGTCACAGTCTGAAGGCATTGACACCCTTGCATTAACTCAGCTGTGGGAACAATGCACGTGCTTGCACGACCTTAGGCACATGCTGCCTTCCACTTCTTGGTGTGCATAAGGAGGCTGCAGGCCTTTCAAGAGCCCAAATTACTGCCACGATTCAAATTGTGGTGGGGAGGAGAGACTCTTGGGGGGAGGATGCAGGCAGAAGTCCCTGGCTCTTCAGCCATGGCAAAGCAGGCACCTTTCCTTGTGTTTTGCAGTGTTATAATGTAGATTGAGACATTTTCCTTTCTGTTCTTGCCTTCCAGTGTCCCTGGGTGCACCCCTCTCTCCCGAGATGCTGGGGAGGGTCCTGTGTGCAGTGTTGTTCCTGGGAGCCCTGCAGTCCCTGGCTGAGGCATCCCAGGGCCACATCTCTGTGGTGCTGCTGGGAGCCACGGGTGATTTGGCCAAGAAGTACTTGTGGCAGGGCCTGTTCCAGCTCTACATGGACCAAGTGAGCAGCGGCCACAGCTTCACGTTCCACGGGGCTGCGCTGGCAGCCGTGGAGCCGGGCCAGAGGCTGATGTTTGACGTGCTGAAGGAGCTGTCCTGCCCTCCAGATGAAGCTCCCAACCGGTGTGCTGTGCTCAAGGACCAGTTCCTGAAGCTGAGCCAGTACCACCAGCTGAGGACTGCCGAGCACTACGCTGCCCTGAGCAGGGACATCGAGACCCTGCTGCGCCAGGAGGGGCTGCACGAGGCTGGCAGGATCTTCTACTTCTCCGTGCCCCCGTTTGCCTACACGGACATCGCCCGCCACATCAACAGCAGCTGCAGGCCTGCCCCGGGCGCCTGGCTGCGCGTGGTGCTGGAGAAGCCCTTTGGCCACGACCTGGGCTCGGCCCAGCAGTTGGCTGCAGAGCTCCAGGGCTTCTTCAGGGAGGAGGAGATGTACCGTGTGGACCACTACCTTGGCAAACAGGTGGGCAGTGGCAGGGCACAGCCCCCTGCCAGCCCAAGGGGCTTGGTGGCTGGGACAGTGCTGGGTGTCAGTTCTGCATCTAATGAGAGCGTTGTTCCCCTCTCAAATTCGGACAGAGCCCCTCAGTGTTATCCAAGGCCTCCATTTTCCCATGGAATCCTGTCCTGTTACTCTTGTGTCCCATGCTGCTGTCCATCCTCTGAGAGGGCAGAGGAGACGTGCAGACCAAAGCAGGGCTTTCTCCTGTTGGAGTGACAAGGGTCCCTTCTCCAGAGGGAGGTTGGGCTGTGGGGCTGAACTCTGTGTGTGCCTGAAGTAGAGATGCACAATTTGTCTGGTCTTCTCTCCAAGGTCAGGGCTTTGATTTCGCTGAGTAACCAGTGCCCTTCCCCTCTCACAGTTCTCCCATCTCATCACTCAGGGCCTCTCTGCTTAGCCATGGCTTCTAGAAGCAGGTTTTGATTTGATATGATAAGGAGCTGATGGGATGTTAGTTTTGTGGGCTGCTTGGATGAAGGTTTCTCCCTGCCCTGGGCTCCACTCCAGGCTTGAAGGATTGTCTGCTGCAGGGACAGCTCAGGCTGTGGAGCTGCCTTGTCCCAGAGGGAATGTGTCCAAGGACGTGCCATCCTTGTTTCACAGGAATGTGATGTCACATTTTGGAAGGAGCCTGTCCCAGCCATGGCACTGTGGCCAGGTTTTACTCAGAAGGCTGCATGTCCAGCTGTGAGGAGAGCATCTCCACTGAGAGGGGGGATGTCTTCTGGTTTGTTTTTTGTTGGTTTTTTTTTTTTTTTGTCCCAAAAAGAGCAGATGGCTTTAGTGGTGTAAGCATCTGAACTGATGTATTTCAGCACTTTGGAAGTGTACATTAGTCCCAGGATGGTCTGACTCAGCCCTTTGTCCTTTGACAGATATAAAGTGAGTGTCTTGCAGTTTGTAGTTCAGCCTGTTTCACATGAAACCTCAAAATGCCTCAGAAAGACCTTTAATATCTGCTCTGGGCAGGCACTGATGATCCCCTTGTGCATCTCTGCAGGTTCTCTTGCTGGTTTTCTCTGCTCTGACCCTCTCTGCTCTCTGCTGTGCTGCCTGGCACACCCCAGTGCCGGATGGATGTGCCAGAGACACAGTGGGAGTTTTTACTGGGTCTTTGGCTTTTTCCCTCCGCAGGCTGTAGCCCAAATCCTGCCTTTTCGAGATCAGAACCGACAGTTTCTGGATCCAATTTGGAACCGACATCATGTGGAAAGGGTGGAGGTTGTCTTGAAGGAGACTGTGGATGCCAAAGGTTGGTGAGGCAAGTGTGCAGAGTGTGCAGGGGGAGTGAATGAGAAGGAGAACTGGCAGGTTCATTAATTATGTGGAAGTGGCCCTTGAGGTAGTGCTGGTACATAAATAAAAAATGTATGGTATGTTGCTCTCTGGAAATAGAGAGGGACTGTCCTGCACTTCCTGTGCTAGAGACTGACTCACTTCCAGGTAGTGTTGCTGCTTCCAAGAAAAGGTTCCAATTGCAGTTCATCTGGGAGCAGGGGCAGAATCCCCCACCTTTTTGTGCTGCAGAGCTTTGGGGACATTGCACCCAGCTTCCCATCCTAATTCTTGGTAAAAGGCACTAGATTTGGAATTGAAGCAATCTAAGGCCACTTCACTTCAGTGCAGCAATAATCTGGTTGTTGTAACAACAACAGCCCTTTTGTATTCCTGTCCTGCTAGCTGCCAAGCTCCCCCCGAGTGTACCTTTGTGCTGTTCTTTGGAAGGTGCTCTTACATCTCTTGCCTGGATGTTGCTCATCTCTGCTCGCCAGTGTCAGTCCAGGTACCTGGGTCGCTCTGTGTTTGTCTGCCTCTTATTTTCCCTTCCTCTCTGTAGTAAGAAAGCATTGCAGAGAGCAAATCCAAGCCCAGAGCTGCTAGCATGGGTCTCCTGCTGAAGGACACGGCTGCATTCCCTCCCTGCAGTGCTGCAGCATCCACTCTGCAGTGCTCAGCACAAAGCTCCCTGGGCTGGACTGCCACCCGCAGCACTTTGGGGACGTCAGGTGCCCTCAGTTCTGCAACATCAGAGCTGCTTCTCCACTTGCTTTCCCTGTTCCCTCCTCTCCTCCCTGCCTCCCTCCCTCCTCGCTCTCTCAGCCACCACAAACTCAGTTAATACAATTTTATCAGGCTTGGAGTGATCTCTGCTTTGGCAGCCCAGACCTCACCCGGGCCTGTTTGTGGGAGAGGGATGCACTGCAGAGAAATTTAGGGAGAGGTGTTATCTCTGCACAGCCTCAGCTATACCCTGTGCCCTCCCTGCTCTGCACAACTTTGTAATTTTTCATTTGATGTCTTTTTCCCCTCTTCAGCCTCAGCTGGCAGCCTGGGTCCCAGCAAGTCTGCAGCATTGATTCCACTAATGAATGTGCCTTTGGATTAGAGCAGAGGAGATAAATGTATCAATCAATAGGGGAAGCCTATGGGTGATGCAGTCTGCAGCCTTCTGCTCAGGGATTGCACAAAGGCATCTGCTTGAGTCTCTTTATGAGTGCATCGTCCTTCTCCCCCTGCTCCCACCTGCACAAGGAGCCAGGCAGGGAAAGGGAAGCAGGGCTTTGTGCCTGATTTTGTCTCCCAAGGGCATGGCTCAGTCAGAACCTTGTGAGCACAGGAAAAGCAGAGGAAAAGGGGCAGTGGAGAGCAGTGCTCATTGCCAGGGCGCAGCTGTGGCTGTTCTGTGGAGCTGCTGTGGAGCTGTAGAGCTCTTGGGGTCCCTGCTCTGACCCTGCTTCCCAGTTACTGCTGTGCCTGTTGTGTGGAGTGGCAGGCCCAGTGCTGTGGCTGCAGAGCTGCCTTCTGCTCTGTGCACTGTCAGGCAGAGCATGACTTCTCTGTGGGCACCCAAAGGGAGGAGTGTGTTTGGCTCTGGGGAGCACAAGCAGTCCCATGGCAAACTTTTATCTGTATTTTAGTAGAGAATTGTAGCGTGATTTGGGTTGAAAGGAGCCTTTGAAGACCATCTAGTCCAGCCCCCCTTGCCATCAGCAGGGACAGGTTGCTCAAAGCTGGAACATGTCCAGTGACGGGACATCCACAACTTCTCTGGGCTTGATTGCTTCCAGTTAATTGTTGGGTTGGGAGCAGAGGTGCTTGGTGCAGACCAGCTGAGGCTTGTGCTCTTGTTCTTGGCACACACCTTACACATGCAGAGGACGAAACTGCAGGGAAAGCACATCCATTTAAATGCCCCCTCCTTGTCCTCAGGCCGCACCAGCTTCTACGAGCAGTACGGGGTCATCCGGGACGTGCTGCAGAACCACCTCACAGAGGCCCTGCTGTTCCTGATCATGGAGCTCCCAGCCAACGTGAGCAGGGCAGAAGAGGTTTTGCAGCACAAGCTGCAGAGCTTCCAGTCCTTGTGGGGCCTGGAGAAGAGCAGTGCTGTGCTGGGCCAGTACCAGGCATACACCAGCCAGGTCCAGGAGGAGCTGCAGCAGGCACAGGACTATGTCAGCACAACACCAACCTTTGCAGGTGAGGGTTTGGGCTGGGACCTGGGGAGGGGGGCAGTCTGGAACTGAGGAGAACAGGAGATGTGAGTCCCTGTGTGGTTTACCAGCTCCCTGACTCTGGACCTCTGCCACAGGGATGTCTCCAGGCACCCACCAGTATGGTGACTGGGAGCTGGAACAAGACAGTACTGTTGTCATCTCAGTTAAACAATGATCCAGTGAATGGGAAGCATAAGAGCCAAGTCCCATTTTTCTAAGATCTCTGCAGTATTTTTAAAAGTGGCCTGCAAACTCCTTTGCTTTTTCATGAAGTTGAGTTGCTCTCTGCAGTTCTCTGTGATTAGTGAACCATCTCTAGCCATGCTGTGTCTTCTGAACATTAAAGATATTGTCTGAATGATGTTCATGTTCAGAAACTGGTCTCCTGCAAGATGAAAGGAGGCTAATCAAGTGGGATCCCTGGGAGGAAGCACAGCAGGGTAACTGGAGAGCAGTTAGGCAGTGAAGTCAGGAAAGGGCTCAGTGTGGAGCAAGAGACACAGTGGCTGCCAAGGTTTCTGGGAGCTGAGGAAGGAGAAGGGTGGGTACCTGTAGATCCCCCCAAAAGTGCCTGCTGTTCAGGTTTGGTTTGGTGGCTGAGGTCTTTGTCATTTCAGGTGTGCTGATCCGCAGTGACAGCCTGCGGTGGGAAGGGGTCCCGTTCCTGCTCACCTCTGGGAAAGCTCTGGATGAACGGGTAGGTTATGCCCGTGTCCTCTTCAAGAACAGGGCCTACTGCACTCAGAGGGAGGCTCTGAGGGATGCAGGGCACAGCCAGTGTAAAGCCAAGCAGATCATCTTCTACTTCGGGCACGGGGCACTCAACACCCCTGCAGTGCTTGTGAGCAGGAACCTTTTCCGGCCTGTCATGCCCAAGGACAGTTGGAAAGAAGCCGTGGCTCGGCCAGACCTGCACATTTTTGGACAGCCACTGTCTGATTTCTATGTGTACAGCCCTGTGAAGGAGAGAGATGCGTATTCTGTCCTCATCTCCAACATCTACCATGGCAGGAAGGATTTCTTCATCACCACGGAGAACCTGCTGGCCTCCTGGGGTTTCTGGACGCCGCTGCTGGACAGCATCTCCCACCAGCCCCCACGCCTCTACCCCGGGGGTGTGGAGAACCAGCACCTCCTCGACTTTGAAATAGTCAGTGGCAGACTGGCATTCACCCTGGCAGAGCCAGCAGAGCCGCTGAACCCCAGCAGGCAGATGCCAAGTGACTACAGGGCAGTTGAGTCCAAATTCCGGCAGAGTCCGCTGGTGTCGGCGTGGTCTGAGGACCTGATTTCCCAGCTGGCTGCCGACATGGAGGAGGCAGCAGTGAGGAGCGTGGCACGCTCTGGGCAGTTCCACCTGGCGCTCTCGGGTGGCTCCAGCCCCGTGGTGCTGTTCCAGCGGCTGGCACGGCACCACTACGCCTTCCCCTGGAGGCACACGCACATCTGGCTGGTGGACGAGCGCTGCGTGCCCCTCACCGACAGCGAGTCCAACTTCTTCAGCCTGCACAGGCACCTCCTGCAGAGCGTCAGGGTGCCCTACTTCAACATCCACCCCATGCCCGTGCACCTCAACCGGCGGCTCTGCGTGGAGGAGGACAGGGGCACCGAGCTGTACGCCAGGGACATCACGGCCCTGGTGGCCAACGCCAGCTTCGACCTGGTGCTGCTGGGGGTGGGCACGGACGGCCACACGGCCTCGCTGTTCCCCCGCTCCGAACACGGGCTGGAAGGGGCTCCCACCGTGGTGCTCACCGAGAGCCCCCTCAAACCTCACCAGAGGATGAGCCTTAGCCTGCCCCTCATCAACAGGGCCAGGCGGGTGTTCGTGCTGGTTTTGGGGAAGGGCAAGCACGACATCACCACCCTGCTCAGCAGGGTGGGCCACGAGCCCAAGAAGTGGCCGATCTCAGGCGTCAGTCCCAGCTCTGGCCAGCTCGTCTGGTACGTGGATTATGAAGCTCTGCTTGGGTGATGCCTTCACACTGTCCCTCCTCCCTTCTCGGCGTGGCCTTTCCAGCCTGGATTTTCCTACACAGTGTCCGTGTTTTCCTGTTGCCAGCAGCGGCTTCAGCTCTGACAGGCTGCTCAGACCTTCTGGGAAATCCGTGGCTGCAGTGCCTCTCATTGGAGCCTGAAGGGAGCTGGGCTGTGTTCAGGCTCAGGAGGGGCCAAGAGCCCAGTGCGGCACTTTTGGCTCCACTAGGGATTCTGACTGTGACTTTGGACAAATTACCTCACCTTCAAGTGCCTCGGTTTTCCTGTCAGGGCTTTTTTGCTTATTGGCATTTAACTACCTCGCAGGCACTACGGGAGACTTGTTAAACCAACTACCTGCCAAAATTTTTTAAAATTTTATGTAATTCTCAGGCTAAAAGACAATAACATGTTCCTCCCGTGCCCTGCTCGGTCTGGCTGGGCCAGAGCCATCTCAGTGGCACGATGGTTGTGTGCCCCTGGGTCTGTGCAGCCCACCCTGGTGCCAGCAGGCTCTGGCTGTGCCCTCCTGGGAGCACAGACACCCCCTGGCTTTTGTGCCATGTGGGCCCTGAATGCTGACACTGATTTGTGAGCTCACTGCAGTCCTGAGCCTTTGCAACCTGCCCAGCAGCAGAGGCTGAGTTTAGAAGCAGTAATTTGCTGCTTTCATTAAGTGGATGGCTGATACCACGGGGGATGGGGAGGGAAGACAAACTGCTTTTTAGGCTGTTAAAATAATGGGGACAGGGTGAGGAATATGGCAGCTCACAGAGCTGCTGCTTGCCAGCAGTGCAATAATTATTGAGGGAAAAGCTTGGTGTTCAGAGGAGCTGTTGGGTTTAGCTAGCAAAACAATGTTTTCTTTAGCTGTCTTTGCCTCATTCTCTGCAATGAACTTTTCTGTCCTCAGAAGCGAAGCTTGCAGCGTCATTGGGTGGCTCACAAAGTTTCTGTGGGAGGCAGCTGTATAAACTATCAACACAGCCCTCCTCACAGCACACACTGAGGCAGCTGCACTGTTTGCACATGGTGCTGGTGCTGTTTGAGCTCGTGGACACTGACTTAGAAGGGAGGGGATTTTCTCTCTACACATCCCGTGGGCACACGGAACCAGCAAGGTGCCCCTCTGAAATATTAGAGGTTTTAGAAACGTGGAGTTCTGCTGCTCAGAGGAAGGGTTGGAGACATCCAGTCCTACCCAGGGACCCCACTTTCCCCTCCTTAATTTCCTGATTTTCACCTTCCCAGAATGTTGCACAAGGGGTGCCCTCTGCTTTTGTGGTATCCCCAAATTCTCCATGGGCTTCTCCAGTGGGTTATTTACCTTTAGGTTAATGCCATAACTGGTCTGCTTTGGCAGCTGGGGTGGCTGCTTATCCCTCTTTTGTGTTGGGGCTTAAGTTTGCTCCTGCCTGTGTCCTGCTTAGAGGCAGGATTAGCCAGCAGCACAAACGCCAAAGGGTGGCAATAAAGCCCAGGGGAGGAGCACAGGGGGCAGGGAGCTCTGCAGGCTTTGCTGCAGGACAGGCTTGGCCAGGGGATGTGCTGGCAGGGGAGTCTGGACTGAGTGGATGTGCAGGAGTTCACTGGAACAACCCTCTGCAGAGGAGCTGGAGCAAACACTGGGTCCAAAATACACCACAGCTGGGCAGAGGAACATGGCTTAGGTCTGGTTGAGTTCCCATGTAATTTTTTTAATTTTTAAACAAAAATATCCATATTAACTTCATTCCAGTTCTTTTGTGTTTGGTATAAGGGAACAAGTTTCAATGAAAAACCGACCAATATGAGAGTAACTATATTGTTATGACTCACAGAATGTATTACTGGTTTACAGGGTGCTGTGGCATTGGTGTTTTCTTATTTTTGCACAATTTCTTGTTAATATCTGGCTGGCACCTTTTGAAATAAACGCTGAGAGGTTTATTTGCACTTTTAAGTAAGCACATGGGGTTTTTTCCCAGGGAGCCTCTGTTCTGTCCAGCTGAAAATAGAGTTTATTTGTGATGTCTCTATCTGGTGGGTCATCGCAAAATTCATCCTAGATTTTGTTAAAATCCATTGAAAGCTTCCACCCTTTCCTCAGTGAACACAGCTATCTGGGTTGTTTGGGGGGGATTTCAGAACTGTATTTTCCTTTTACACAGACAATTCCTGTTAAATTCTTTAATACTTATCATTTGCCAAACGAAAAACAAATATTTCTGAATACACAAAATTTATGCCTGGAAGGAGAGAGACTGGATCAGAAGAAGGGTTAAATGAGCAACAAATCTGATGAGGAGGAATGGTAGAAATCCACTGGGCTCCAGGCCAAGGAAGCAGTGCTATTTTTATTTTGTGAAAGCTATTAATAGGATGTGTGCACCTTCTTGAGAGCTTGTATTAACCTTCCTTTGCAAGAGCAACTCCATGGAGTAACTTCTTACAGTCTCTTTCTCCCTTAAGTGATTATTGATATCAATTTTATCAATTTTTTAAATGTCAAGTGCATTCCTACAATTCAATGGTATGATTATATGTTTTACAGAAAACTAACACTGGAAATAATTCATTTTTCACTTCAGCTTTTATAAAGTAAAATCATGTTTTCCCACGAGCAGAGTTTTGTGATTTCTCTCATGTTGCTTAATGAATGAAGAATTATATTTATAAAAAAATAAATAGTTTTTAACAAGCAGTGTCTTTCTTCCAAAGATATGTGGTCATTCTGGGTTTTTTCCTGTCCTCTTGGTGAGTGAAGTTTTAGAGTTTTAGCTGTACCAAGTGAACAATGTAGCTGTGGTATTAAATATTCACTCTGACTCCTGATTTTTTTGGTGTCTTATCCAAACAAGGCCAGGGCTTTTCAAAACAGAGGAGCAGCCAAGGCCCTTTTAAGGTGAGAAGATGACCCGATGCTGTGCAGGGTCCTCAGAAAAGTCTCCCCAGTCCACATTTACTCCCTGAGTTGCATTGCCATAGCTACTGTCACCATAGTGCAGAGCTGCTCAATAACACAGGCTGTGGAGAGCGGCTGTCTCTGCTCTATCTGGTCAGACCTGGGAGCTGAGATGGTGCAGCTGAAGTTCCAGCAGAAGCTCTGCACTGTGGGCAGTCCCAGGGCACAGCTGAGCTGATGCCCAAATGCTCCTGCCCAAAACCAGCCACCTCCTCACTGAAAGTCTCCCCTGGCACCTCCATCCCACAGGAAGAACAGCACAGGGTGCCTGGGGAAGGGCAGGAGGAGCACAGCAGCTTCATCCCAGTGCCCCAGGGGGAGGCTTCCTTCTCCCAGAAAGAGGAGGGTGGGAGGTTTTAAATCAGATGTTTTCTTGCTGCAATGTTGCTGATTCACATCTGAATGCAGTTGGAAGGGCACTGTCACTCACTTGGGGGTTTTCAGTGGATTCCTGGGCTGCTAATGCAGCAAAGCATTACTTTACTACCGAACATGAGGCTTTTTTCAGCATCCCAATCCTTTCCAGTGCTCCTTGGGTGTCCAGGTACATTGCTATGACATGTTCATGGTACTGTCTGATGCTGTTGCTAATGCTGAATTATCTGAGTGACCCATACATTTGAAGATGGCTCTATAAGTGAGGAGATTTAACATTTAACATAGAACTGGGACAGTACTTTCCTATCTAGTATTTTTCCTATCCACATCAGAAGTGTTTTAATTCTGGTTTAGAGATGCTTTTGCTCCAGTTTACATTGCACATCACTGAAGAGACATACTCCAGGAGTCACAAGATCAGTGAATCCTCCCCAAACACAGGGAGCAGGTGAAGTGGTGGGAAAAGCAGCAGAATTTTCAGTGTCTTAATGCTTTTTTAAAACAAAATTTTTGGTGCTATGCTCGACCTCTCCTTTGGCCACAGCTCAGGGCAACCCTTTGTGCCTCCAGATTCCTTGCCTGCCTTAGCAGGGATGTGGTTTCTTGCCTTCCTCTCCCAAAAAAAGATGATTGAAAATGTGGCAGTTGCCTAAAAACGGGCAAGAACAGAGAGGGGAGAGTGAAGAAGGGCACATTTGAGGAGGCAGGGAAGTCCTAACACGAGCTGCCCTGTGGGGTGTCTGTGGGTGATGTGGATGGTGCTGCCCTGGGGATGTCTGTGGGTGATGTGGATGGCGCTGCCCCGTTGCAGCAG
>JAWWEW010000054.1:6542279-6584634 GCA_035583185.1 Anabacerthia variegaticeps
GTCTGGGGTCAGCCCCTGGCACCCCACAGCACCCCTCGGTACCACCTGGCAACCCACACTATCCCACAGCACCCCTCCGTACCCCTCGGCACCCCACCGCACCCCACCCTCTCCCCGCCCCACGCCCGCCCCATCCCCGTTCCCCGGGTGCCGTGCCGCGCCCCGGGCCGTGCCGTGGGCGGAGCGGGGCCGTGCCGGGCGCTATTTGGTCCATGCGAGGGGCGGCCCCGCCTGGTCGGGGAGCAGCGGGCGCTGCGGCTCGGCCTGCCCGGGGCGGGGGCCGCTGCCATGGTCCTGCGGGCAGCCCGGGCACGGTAGGAGCGGGCAGGGCGGGCGGGGGGCCGGACGGGGCTCGGATCGGATCGGATCGGCGCTGCCGCGGCCTCTCTGCGCTTCCCTCCGCCCCGCTCCGCTCCCTTCGCTTGCTTTCCCTTCGCTTGCTTTCCCTTCGCTTGCTTTCCCTTCTTTCCCTTCCCTTGCATTCCCTTCCCTTCTTTCCCTTCGCTTGCTTTCCCTTCGCTTGCTTTCCCTTCCCTTCTTTCCCTTCCCTCTCGGCAGGCTCGCTCTGCCCGCCTCGGTGCCAACCCAAGCGCTGCCCGGCGCTGCGCTGGGGCCAGGCCGGGCTCGGGGCCGCTCCATCCCCTGGATCTCACATCCCCTGGATCTCACATCCCCCCGGGACCGCTCCATCCCCTGGATCTCCCATCTCTAGGGGCTGCTCCATCCCCGGGGGTGCCGCTCCATCCCCTGGATCTCACATCCCCCGGGTGCCGCTCCATCGCCGGGATCTCCCGTCTCTAGGGGCTGCTCCATCCCCTGGATCTCACATCCCCCCGATCTCACATCCCCCGGGTGCCGCTCCATCGCCGGGATCTCCCATCTTTAGGGACCGCTCTATCCCCCTGGATCTCACATCCCCCGGGGCTCCTCCATCGTCGGGATCTCCCATCCCTAGGGGCCGCTCCATCCCCTGGATCTCCCATCCCTAGGGACCGCTCCATCCCCGGGTGCCACTCCATCGCCGGGATCTCCCATCCCTAGGGACCGCTCCATCGCCGGGATCTCCCATCCCTAGGGACCGCTCCATCGTCGGGATCTCCCATCCCTAGGGACCGCTCCATCGCCGGGATCTCCCATCCCTAGGGGCCGCTCCATCCCCTGGATCTCCCGTCCCTAGGGACCGCTCCATCCCCGGGTGCCGCTCCATGGCCGAGGGTCCCGGGGCTCTGTGGATAACGGGGCAGCCGCAGGTCCCGACGGAGCCCCCGCTGCCGATGCCGCGGGGTGGGTGGCTGCCAGAGGGCGGCTGGCGTGGCCGTGTGCGGGTTCGGAAAGCAAACACTGATAATGTCGGGTCAGATGTCTCCAAGTCGCTGAGGAAGCGGGGTTGTTTGTTCAGTGTCTGTGGTTACCGCGGGGGTCTCCGGAGCGCACCTTACGAGGTCTGATTGATGTGTCTCTTTTCTCGCTGCATAAACCCGTGCTAATACAGAGGGGAGTTATATAATCCCGTGTCTGAAGGACCCGGGCTGTTGTTATGCAGAGAGGCCAGGCTTGCTGTTGCCTCCTGCTGAAGTGTGCCATGTGTTCTCCTTATTCCCTGCCTGAAGTGGGCAGCCACGGTGGCTGGTGGCTCGTGGTGGCCGTGCCTGATTTGAAACTTGTGAATAGTCTGAGCCATGGCTCAAGGTAAGGAAGTTTACAAAATTATTACAAAAATGGGAATTGCTACCTTGGAGAAAGATCAGCTCTTTTTCCCCTGATAGCAATGCAGGGTGAATTTTTGAGCCATTTCTTCCAGGAGTAATCTGTGCTTTTCTCAGCCCTCTAACATCTGATTCCTATGCCAGTGGCTTGCAGTAAAAGAGATCTGGTCATAAGACAGATGGGTCCAGCCTACAGGGATGGATATTTCTGCAGAGAGCTGATAAGGGAACTGCTGGGAGTATGATGGAGCTGTGCTACTGTTTACAAAGTGAATGGTGATGCTGAGAAGCACTGAAGTGGAGGAGCTTCTTCCCTGACCAGCCAGTGGGAACTGCCCTGTCTCCTCCTGCCCTGTCACCCTGCCTGGCCACTGGACCTGTTGTGGCTCTCAGTGGTTGTGATGATGGATGTATAAAGCAGCAATTTACTCTTCCCCCTCTAAAGGCAAGGGATGAACCCCAGCGGTGTATTCCTCAGGGGGCCATCAGGTTGTTGCAGTACATCAGCAGAGGGCTTTTGCAGCCTCTCTCCTCTGCTTTAGAGGTTACAGAAGTGCACTGTAATGTGCTTTGGAGCTTGTTTGTAAACTTATGTTGGATACTTCTGAGATGTGGGCTTGTGTTCCAGGAACTGGCTAGCTGATACGTGCTGTGTTTGTGTGGAATCCCTTCACTGCTGCTGCATGTGGAGAATGTGCTCTGCTTGTTGCTCTCCTGCGTCTGGAATTTTTTTTTCCTTGGCTCCTATTTCCTTTCCTCAGAAAAAATGAAAGCAGTCTGCAAGGGTTGCTTGTCTTGTCAAGTCTATCTTGTGAGGTCTAATTAAGAATTCATTAAGTTACTGGAATTAAAAATCTGTAGCTAATGAGCCAGTCATGACATGATGCCAGGGTTTGTGACTGAGTGTAGACTGTGGTGACAGATAATGTTCCAAGTCACAGTGTCTTTTCTGAAGTAGATAAGAAGTGGAAAGGAGTATGTGCTGTGCCTGGCTGAGGTTTGCCTCAATCACATTTTGTGGCTGGTGCCACTGAGTACACTGGAATTGGCACCTAATCGGTTCTGAGAGGCCAGTGCAAGTGGTGCTTATAATTTTGGGCTTTGGTATACATGTACTGACTGAGTGTGGAGTCACTGAGGGCTTGTGTTGACAAGGAGTGAGGATTAACTGGTGTTGGCAGGGAGTATCAATGAGATGATCTCAGCTGGGCTGTGCTTATCTTCATGTCCTGTGGAAGGAGACTTGTACATGTATTAACTAGTAAGTGATGTTGCATTATAGCAGTGGAGAAACAGCTGGCTAGACCTGCACCAATTAGCCAACAAGCTGTGTTTTGGTATGAATTTCCCAAACCTGCTGTATGTGGCTGGCTGTGGAGGTGCTGCCCTGCTCCTTTGTATTTACAGGTGTGTGATGTGTCTTGTACCCACAGCTTAACTCGCCAAGTCACAAGTTAGACAGTGGTTGCTTTCAGACAAAGCCATGTGATGCCTGCAGAATGAAAGTGAGTAAGTGCCTGTCACCAGCTGCACTCACTGGCTTGCTTTGCTGGTGGCCATTGCAGAATGGGCTCATGTCAAGGTGTTGACTCACTTCCAGTTACTGCACTGCTCTGGGCAACAAAAAAATCTTTCCCTGACTTACTCCATGTGAGTAACTGCTATTGCTGCCACTGTTTCCATCAATAATTGCTGGGCAGAAGAGAACAGTTGTCCTTAGCAAAGAGGGGGTGTGTGCTACAGGTGATGGCCAAACATTCTGCTGCGTGTGAGAAAATACAGCTTGAAAATGCTAATATCCAAGCACATGGTGGGGGAAATGTGCCACTGTTAATTGTGTTTTCCCAGGAACTACTAAAGCATTGATTCCCTTTTAATCTGTAGTGCTCTGCCCTCAAAGGTAATGCTTTGGAAACTCCTGACATAAAGTGGCCTGTTGCATTGGTCAGAAAATTCTCTTCCAGACTAAGGAGGGGTTTTATACAGCAAATATAAAAATCCTCATTCTGGGTGTTAATTGGGGTGGCACAACCTGCCTCAACTCTGTAGCTTGTAGGGGAAGGAAATCCAGCAGACTTTCCCCAGCAGAATGGATTTGGTGTGAGCTGGTTTCTGTGCTGAGGTGCACCCCCAGTGAGTAAGGTACTGACAGAACAGTCAGCTGAACCATGAATAATATCCTATTCATGAGCTGAAATTGAGTAAAACTTAAGCTGTCCCAGCCCAAGGGACTGCCTGGGTTCTGCAGGCTGCCTTGGCAGAGCTCCTCTCTCTGGAAGCAGTACGGAGGGAAGGACAGTTCCTTTGCATGTTAACTACACGCTTGAGCTCTGGACCTGGACCAGTGGGATGAGCAGATGCAAGTGCTGGATGATGAGATGGGTGGCTGTCTTAGGATTGCTGGGGACAGTTCTTTGTCACACGGTGTCACGCCTGGGATTGGCTTTACAGTCCAGAGCTCTCCAGGCCAGCTGGTGCTTGTGACAACGTGACACACAGTGTTGTGTGTGCCCCAGGGAGCGTGGTTTGGAGGGACGAGTGTAGGGCCACAGGCCAGGGACAGCTGTGGGCTAATCCTCTCTAGACATCTGACTTGCTGTGTGGCCTCACTTCTATGGCTCCACTTTGCACTAGGGTTTTCAAAAAGGGAGAAAATAAAGCTAATGCTGCTCTTGTCTGATTACCTACAATTGGCATGGATACTAATACCAGTTTTATTTAATGGGCTCTACCCTGGCAGTGGGATAGAAAAGGTGGGAAATGTCTTATCTGGCCACAAGGTGGAAGTGCCATGGTGAGGAGTGGGGGGCTTGGCATGGCATCAACTTTCTAGTGTCTCATTCATGTCCTAAACGTTTTGTCATGCTCCCTTCTGGTTTTGGGTTGTACTGAAGCAGCATTGAAGATCAGTTTAGCATCTCTTTCTGGTCTTAAGAGAGAATTAGCCACCTGCCTTTGCCTTAGCTTTTTTTATTTTTTAAGCCTGAAGAGTTTTGTCTACTGACATTTCCTTGTCTTATGGTTCTGCTACTTTTTTGTCTTCCAGAACATGGAAGGACATGAAGCTGAAGCAGTGCAGCTACTGTGTAATAGTAAGGCTTTTAACCTGCAAAAGTTTCCCTGGGAGGAGAAAGAAGTGTGGGGCTCTGTCTTTGGGGAGAAAGCTTTCTACTTAAAACCAAAACCAAAACAACAACAACCACCACCACCCTCTGCCTGATTTCAAAGTGAGAGCAACAGCTTTTGACTTGAGAGCTTTGGGGCAGAAGGTGGTAATGTCTGAATGGTGTTACCAAACATGGGCTTTTTCTTTTAGCCTGGGAGGGGAATTTGATGAAGCTTGTAAGTCGGAGCAGCTGTGTAGATGTTAGTTTCAAACTGCTTTCTTTGGAGAGCTGGTATGTTATCAAGTCAGGAATCTGTCCTGAGGAGATCCCAGATGGGGCCTTGACACCATAAATGTACAAAGGCACTCGGTTGCACAAAAACTGCAGAAACAACTTAGTTCTAAAGAACGTGAGCCACACATGGTAAACAGCCAAGAAAAGCAAGTAAGGGGTAAGGCCAAGCCGTTCTCTACATGAGAAGGCTACATTGGTCTCAGATGTTTAAGAATTCTTAGTTTAAACTTTTGCAGACTTCACTGTGGATAACTTCTGGCTTGAAAGGCCTCTTGAAAATCAAGCTCTACTTAAGGTAGAGATGTGAAAAATGCCTGGGTTCTAACTAGAGTGTTTGGAGGTTTGAGGTAAGCCCTGGAGTTGGCCAAAGTGCTGTTCCTGCCCAGGTGCCCTAATTTATTGTCTCATGGTGCTTCAGGATCCCTGGATCTGTAATGTAGCCTGGTGAGCTGTGCTGCAGGGAAAGCAGCATTGCTGCTCAGTGGGAAGAGAATAATGACTCTTGAAATGCTTCCAGACAGTAGTCTTTGGTCCTTGCTGTGGAGCAGCTGGGACACTGGGTATGGGGAATGGATGGGGCTGTGCTGTGTTGTCAGCAGTTCTGCATGGAGATGATCTCTTTTGATACACAGTCTCCCCATCCTGTTCTAGGGCTAAACCAGTCAGGTTATTGAAGGTGGAGAAAGAGGGGGCATTGCTTTGTTCCAGACTAATCCCAGAGCTCTAGTACATCTGGAACTTGAAGTTTCAAGGGGTGCCCATGTAAAGAAATGCCTAAAACTTTGTGGACCAGCTGGTAAGGGGTAAGCCGAACTGGGAGAATTAGTGTCTGTCCTAATTCCTGTAAACTGTTGAACAGCTGCAGAAGAAACCTGTTGACCCTTGTGCTGAAAGAGGTTTTGAGCCTGTGTGAATCCAGAAAGTACCTGGCTTGATGCCTGTGGGCAGGAAATGTAGTCGCTTGGACGTTGTGTTCTGGGGTTATATGATAGGCACGAGCTGCTGGAGGCTGTGCTGTCACCCTCCACCTCACTGTCAAGGTTCTGCACTGCTGCCTTGGGCACTTGGCTTCCTTGCCTGGTGTCCCACACAGTTTCACTGGTAATGTTCTGGGGTTGTCCATGTGGCACGTCATGCACTTCCAGCTGGAGTGCAGCGGAGCTGGGGGTGGGAGTGAATCAAACTAATGAATGTGTTTCATCTTCTCTGAGCCGGGGCATTGCTTCCCTCCCTGTTACCTCACGGCGTTTTTGGAGTGCTCTGTGTCCCCCCAAGGGTCAGACAGGCAGTTGTGAGTGGTTTCAGTCTCGGACTCGGCTCTGGTATTGATTCAGGCACATGCATGTCTTAGATGTTGGTAGCACAGCTTAGTTTGCAGCCTAAGAGGGGAAGGGCAGAAGGGCTGCACACATGGCACTGATTCCAGCAGGATATTGCTGCAAGGTTAGGTATGTGGCACGCTGGCTTGCCAATGTACAGCTGCTGTGCAGAAGTTAAAAAAGGGGCAGCTAATCTGCTGTGAGCTTGGGTAATGGTCAGAATTCAGGCAGTGAAGGCAGACCAGCACCATAATGTGCTACTGGTTTTCCAAGTTGTGGGTTTGACCTGCTGTATGGTGGGATGGGGAGAAGAAGAAAGGGCTTAGTGTGTGTCTTGGGTTTTTTAATATGTGTCTCTTTCAGTGGCTGAGGTTCATCCTGGAACCTGGATACTGTAGTTTCTTTCTTGATAGCTGACTTAGTTAATTGACCTTGAGATGATCTACTCAAGGACCAACAAGCTGCTAAATAGTTTAACTTTAACTCTGTGTTTACAAGAAGCAACTTTTGAAGGAACTGAGAGCTTTCCTGGAAGGTTCACTCTCCGTGTTCCCCACTTGCATCTTCCCTGTTCCATTGGGGTGCTGGTGTTCCTGATGCCCTGGGTGTGAGGCATGTCAGGTGGCTGTGAGATGTTGCCTTCTAATGAGATTGCTGAAGGGGCAGGTCATATCTGCCCACAGTGCCCACGCAGGCCCAAATCTGCACTTCTGGCTTGAATAACAATAACATGAAATCCGAGGCTTTATCTGGGCAATCCGATAGAGCCTGGTGTGTGTGGACACCGAACTGGATTTGCAAGAGGCACAGCTTTGTGTGTCAACACTCCGAGTGGGAGGGGACACCTGATGAGATTGCCTGGAAGGAGCAGTCGCCCACATCTGCAGCCAGACTGTGATTGTGCAACTGCCCTCCTGCTTTCTCCAGAGCCAGAGCAGGGCTTTGAGTGGCTGGGGAGGCTTGCCAAGTATGCTGTGTCACTCCAGGATGGCAGATATGTCCAGATGTTTGCCTACGAGGAACTCCAGTAAATCTGATGCTTCACTGACTTTGTTCATTTTGGAAGGGAATCCTTGCTGCCAGGTGTGCTTGAACTCTAACTTAGTGTATGTATTTTTTCTAGGAGGACTTTCTGCTGTGCATTTTTTTCTCCAATAAGGAATTTGGCTGTGACTCATGAGGTGCCTTTGGTCTTTGTCCCTTGATGTAGGGATGTGGTTGCAAGAGCATGTGGCAGCACATTATCAGTGGGGGCAGACAGAATTTCCACAGACTCCACATTGCCAATGGGACATGTGCAGCAACCCCTGACTAAGCTTAGTGGGCAGGAGCAGGTCTGGCTTTAGGCCAGAGGTGTGGCCAGGCTTTTAGTGTGCATCTAGGAACATCCAGGAGCAGAGTGAGATACGTGGCTTATCCTCAGCTGGACTGGGGTTTGTGGGGTATCTTGTCTGCTGCAATGGAGAAGGATGGCTGTTAATGGTTCTGCAGTTTTTGGTGAGAAACAAGAAATAGATGGCTCTTAGAGCTTGAAGTGGAAGAGATTTCTTGATGCAGGTAAGACCTTGGTTGGTACTGGGGAGCAGTGTGGTGTGTATTAGGACTGACAACAAATCCCCCTGTGTATTTAAGATAGGAGAATGGTTTTTAAGCTTATGGTCATTAAGGTGGAGAGGAAGGATAGGTCTTATAACCAGTACTTGTTCACTGGCATGTGCTCTTATGTTATTTGGATTAGGCTGTCTTCAAACTTTCCAAAAATGCCAACCAGTCCTCCTTCTAGAATGTTTTGAAAGAATCCTTGGCCTCATGGGAATCTCCATTTCAAGGTGCAAAACAGTACAGAAGTCATAGCAGGATTTGACTGTTGAGAAGGCTCTTATGCCAACACAGTGGTCAATGTGCTCTTAAATCTTGTTTTAGTGTCTCTAGGACACCCACAAAACATGTTTGTCACAGAAATGGTGTCTGACCCAGGGCTGTGGTGCCAAAGAGGTGTCAATTGAAGTCTGTCCTTGGGACAAAGTGGACAGAGCAGATGGCCCAGCAGGTGGCAGGGTGGCAGCAATGACGAGGTGACTTTGCAGGTCAGTCAGTGAACCCTCTTGCTTGCAAGTCTGATAGAAGAGCTGGACAGTCCAGCTAATACTTGCCTAGATGCATTTGTCCAGGGAGAACAGCTCCATCACCAGCTTTTTCAAGTCTAGGGTGGTATTACTAAAGAGTTGGGATTATCTGTAGGGTGGCTTTCATTGAATATTAGTGGTGTAATGAATTGACTGTAGAAATAAAACTGCAAGGTAAGTTTATTCTGGCGTGAGGTTTTATAGGGAGGAAAATCCTGTTGGATGTGGTGGCTTTGTTTGATGTTCTGGACAGTTACATCCATTCCATGTTTGGGAGGTCATGGTGCACTGAGTGGTGGGTGGCAATGGCTTTCTCATTACTTCCAAATCGATGTTTGCACAAAGCAAATCTTGGCAAAGCCATCCAGCCTTCTCGAAAGGAGGACTAAGGACTTCAGTAGCAGCCAAAAAACAGTGGAACATCCTTTGACTGAGACTGACCAGCACTAGAAAAGGCACAAACCTAGATACAGGAGACAGCAGCTAACAGGACTGGCTTGTATCTCTACAGCTCTTGATCACTAAACTCTGAAAATGCAAGGCAGCTTCTCTTTTCTGCTTGTTCCTAAGTAGATTGGATGCACTTCACTTAAGAACAGATCTTTTGGCTGTTTCTACAAGGCTACTTCATCTCTATTTCTTAACTTCTATTAATGTGTTTCAAACTTGGTTTCTGAACTGGAAACTTTCCATTGATGTCATGGAGCTTTCTGTGGCCCACATCAAATATCTCGGTTCACCGGGAATTAAGTGACTGTACAAATGTTTATGTTAAACACTTATTTAGAAGGTATGTTGACTTATGAGGACCTCTGATGACTGTGGTATGTTAGGAGGATAGGTTGGCTGTACAGTTTTTGTCTTCCCTTTGAACTCTAACAGTCCTGGCAGCTGTTTAATGCCTAGATAAGAACTCGGGCTTGCTTACAGCTAATGAGTGTGTTTCATCACTGACTATTGCACTGCTTCTTGTCCCTTGTGCTTGGAGAGCTTTTCGAATGGGTAGCCTTCGTGGAAGGGACCCAGATGGCAAAGGCTGGAATAGTCACATCAGAAAGCTGTTGGCTTGATTACAGGTATGGAATTTTGTTGTTTTAGAGAGGAAACCCACAGTTTAGTCTGCTGAGAAGCCCTAGGGAGGGAAGGAAGGACATGGAGGTTCTTCAGACTCTGCTTACTCAGGCTTCTGTGGTGGTGTCAGGGCATTTGGAAGGTGGAAACAGAAGGAATAAAAACTGTCTTAGCATTCCCTGCCACCACCAGACAGACCTCAGACACTGAGCAGTGGCCACTTCTTTCCTTCCCTGCAGGAGATTCCGCTTTGAGGTGCAGCTTAATATTGGCACACAGGAGGTAAGGAAGCCACTTTAAATATCACTTGATTTACAGAGTTTAGACCAGTGAAACTGTTGCTCAGGAATGAATTTCTGAGTGTCCCAGCACGACTAAGGGGCAAATTTCACTTCTTGCCCCTTGAACCAGTAGAGAAGCTACTGTGAACTGTGCTGTAGTGCTTGTCTTGGTCATGTTTTTTTGGCAAAAACATTTGTTCTGTGTTACCACAACTGCTATTTCCAGGAAAAAGTTGCTCTGGGATATCTGGCTACCTTACAGTGCAGATGTCCTCTGAAGGCAGCATGTGCATTCTTGCAGCCACAGTTTGTATAATGTGTTTTTATCCATTTCACTTTGGCGCTTTCAAGTCTGATTTGTCTAGTTGTGCTTTTATAAGGATAAAAACTTCAGGCAGGCAGGCTAGAAAGGCTTTCTAAAATTGCTGTTATGTGAAGCCTCTCGCTGCATGATGTAAGGAGCCAGTCAAAGCTTCTTGGTCACCCTGCCTGTCTCAAACCAGCACAGCAATTTCCAGGGACCCTTTCAGGTAATGGTGAAAGCAAAACATTGTGGCTGCTGAGGCTGTGCCCAGCTGCTGGATTCATGGAGATGTGCAGTGTCTCTTCCTAATTACGGTATGTCCCGGGTCAATTAGATTTAAACACAGAGTCCAACCATGTCATTAAACTTTTTTGGCTAATGACAAGTCCAACTCTAGTGAAGCATCATCCCAGCATGCTGTGCTTTGGGGAGTTGCTGAGCATGTTCCAGTAACGCTGGCAGTGTGAGCTGTGTCTTGTGCAATCTGTCTGCCAGGAATATCCTCTTAGTTCAGCACTTTGGGAGCCGCCGTGCGATGCCTCGCTGCTGGTGTGTATTCCTGGACGTGGAGGGCTCACCTTACTAAGCACACTGCTGGAGTGGTTTGCTGAATGTTGACAAATGTCTCGGCACTAGTCTGTTCCATGTTTATCTGGCTCCTGCTTGGGGTTTTTGCGCACAGAACCACTGTTTGAGTTACACAGCTTCTGGCAGCTGCCTCAGGAGGGAGAGGTGAACGCATCTTTCTAGAGACTGGCGATGGGCTGGGTCAGGCAGAGTGCACTGTGGTGGCTTCTTGTTGCTTGACAGTCTCAAGCAGTTTAAAGGTTACATAAAGTGGCTTTCTCTATTACCGGCTATTCAGTGAAAGGATGGGGATCCTTCCCCATCCCCATCAGGGATTACAATTCTGATTTGATTCTCTGCACAGAACACACTGTGGTAGGGCAGGCAAGAAATGGCAGTGCTGTTTTCCATTCTCTCCTTTATGCCCAGACATTCTGGAGGTCTCTTGGTGTGACTCTGTTCCCTTTATCTAAGGGTGATCCATAGGAAACTGCTTTTCCTATGGAGACTTGAGAGGGGAGAAGAAGGAATTGGAAGCTACAGGAGGGTACTGTGGACTGGAGCAGGCAGAGGTGCTTGGTGACCCTGGTAGAGCAAGCTTGGATTTCTCTGGACGCTTCACCTCAACTGGCTGGAGAAGAGACTTGCATCTTCTGGCTATGTTGCTGCATTTGGAAAGGGTTTTTCCACGGCTTTTGTTATGCTTAAGGGTGGTTGTTGTTCCCGGATTAAACTTGAATAGAAAACACTAAGGCTGCTGCCAGCTTTGTGTCACAGACACCTTTTATCTTGCATTCATCCTCTGCAAGCAGATGCTGCTTTCATTTCTCCTACTTTTTTGCTACAAGAATAATTAACAGCCCTTTGATGCAGGGGAAGAAACTGTATTTCAAAGCAAAGTACCTAGTTAACTTTGATAATAAAACTGTTGTTTTTATCTTGAAGGTAATTCTGTGGTCCTTTGAAACAAATCTGAGGGTTGGGAGCTCCTGAACCCTTCCTGCTCTAAGTGAATGTGCAGATCCTTACTTGGGAACTTCAGTGACTGTGTTTTTGGCTTTAGATGAAGCTTGAGCTTCTCGAGGTGAGGATGTACATGGGGAAGAAGGTGACAGACAGTGGTGCTGATGCACAGTGTTTGTGCAGATGGTTTCCTTCCAGCTGGTTATGAGCTGCAGTGTGTGGCTAATGGTATCAAAGGGTGCTAGCCACACAGCTCAGGGTGAGGCACAGCAGGAGAAAGGAGCTGAGGGGAACACGAACCTGCAGACACTGCACTGTGGTGGTGAAGCAGTCTGCATCCTCTAGCCAGACAGAATTGTTTCTCCCAATCCACCCTGCCCTCCCAAGCCTTCCTGCCTTCAAAGACTCGTACTGAGCATGAGGTTCATGTCAGCATCCAGCCTTTGGCTTTCATCTCTTCCACTTAAGAAGATAAGCCCTGTTCCTGTAAGGTGTAATACTTCCTAAAGGGTGAGGTGAGGACTGTTTCCAAGGGGGATGTTGAAGCATGCCTGTCCTTATAGAGAGGACAAACAGTTGGTAAGACTGACCCACAGCATTGCTCTTGTAGCAGGTGACTTGGAGGAATGAAGAATTCCTAAATTCAGGCCATGGCTGGCTTTGGGTAGTGGTCAGGGCATGGAAGAAAAGATGTTGTCATCATTTAGCGTGTTACAAGAGCTGTCTGATGCAGCAGAGGCACATCTGTGCAGATCTTGGGTCCAAGATCTCATCTGAGAGGAGGGGCTGAGGGAAACACCAGGCTTACTGGGGGAGACCATGGGAGGCTGTTTTGCACAGAGGCAGGTGCTGGAGGCACTGAAGGATCTGCCAGGCTTTCAGGGTAGGAAGCCTAAACTTGATCTAAAGAACTTGTCACAACTGTGTGATGGGCTCCTGCTTTGGATGCATGTGCAGGGGTGTTGACTACTGAGAACAACCTTTTGCTAATGAATGGAATGATTTCCTAAACAGTGGGGGGGGGAGAAAAAAAAATCACTTCCTCAGTGACTCAGCTGTCTTGTGAGGGTTTTTGTCCTCGGTGGTGAAACTGTCTCCACAGAGCTCAGGACAGAAAAGACCTAAATCTGTAGTTTAAGCTGTGAAAGATCTACTGGGTCTTCATACACAAGGATGTAACTCCAGTTCTGTTTTTCCAACACTTAAGAAGCCCAGGATGAAGAGATGTGGGTGAATATTATAGAGGAGTGCTGAGTTTGTCCATGTGGCAAGGTAAGACAAAGGGGCATGTGGACTGAATCTGTTTGTAGTGCTCAGTTATTCCCTGTGCAGTGTGAAGGCACTACCAGCTGGGACAGAGGGACTGAACTGCATTCCCTGGTCTAGGATTTATGTGACCTGAGGATGAACATCGAGTTCAACCTGAAGCTGGCAGGTTAAGGAGCTGCAGTGACTTGAACAGGGAAGATGTGTGTCCCTAAGTATAAAAAGTTTTGTCCCTATGAAGCTTGCCAGGCTTTGGAACAGGTTGCCCAGAGATTGTACAGTCACTTTTTGAAGGTTTACAAGAGTAAACTAGTGAGCTAGAAAGCAAAATTTGCCTCTGTTCTTCCCAAGGCCTTAGCACATGGTGCCCACCTTCCAGACTGACTGGAGGGTGTTCTGTAAGGCAAGGTCTGAGACAGCTGTTGCCCTGCAGTGCGTCTGGGCTGGGCACTTGGCTTGGCTGGGGGGTGTCAGCCCCTCTTTCAAGAGGGATGTGACTGTCCTGGCGGGTCAAGGGAGCACAGTTAACTTCATCTCCTGACCTGGTGGTGAAAGGGTGGAGGGACATGTCCTCTACAGGCTGAGGCAGCTGCTGGTGGAGAGGGACTGCACACCCAGTGCTTGAGCTGGTAGAGGGATAGAGCTTGAGGGTAAAGTGCTTGTTACACTGATCCCTCCCTGCCTTTTTTCTCCTTTAAGCTCTGTGTGGATTGTGTTGTGCTCTAGCACTGATTACATGTAGGAAAACAGGGGCTATGCAGAGGTCTTTAACTGCATTCAGCTCCAGGGCTATGGAATGAATTTACTGAAGTCTCGTGATTTGATTGTCGTGGTGTCTGATCAGGTGGAAAAGACTCAGTCAGGAAACTCATTAGCTCCTGCCTGAGGGACTCACTTGTTTCCTCCCTGATAAATAGCAGCAGGCATGTCTGGCTGGATGGGAATCTCTCTGCATCCATCCTGTCTGGGGGGGATTGCTGTGACAGGAGAGGACAACACAGTGACTAAACACAGACTGTAAAAGGGAGGATGAAAGGGATGAACTTGGATGGAGCGTGGTTGTTGAATGTGAGGAAAGGATGCCAGCTGAGTTGCTGGGGATGCAAATGTAAATAAACTGTAAAACTGGAGGAGAAAGAAAGTCCAACTCTTGCTTCCTTAAATGTCAGGGACAAGGCAGGTTTTTGTGAGGAGGAACTGGATAGTGTTCTGCTGGGACCTGGAATTTCCTCCTTGGTAACAGGGAGTTTGTGTGCATCTCTGTGCCTGTTGTTCACCTTCCCTTTTGCTCCAGTGCCCTCCCTGTGATGCAAGAAGCGTGCAACACTTTGATCCTCTATTCTTCTGAAGTGTCTTCTGCTCTCCCTGGCAGGTTGGCAGTGGCATTGCTGCCCATGGAATCAGGGGAAGTGCAGATCCAGGGAAGTGATGTGCTGGAGCCTTCCAAGCTGGGTGGCAGCGAGGCAGGGGTGGAGCATTCCTTCAGTTCTGCACCACGAGGCCCTGATTTTGCTGAACGTGCCGCCCTGTCCTCTGAATCAGAACAGCATCCAGTTTGTGGCCCTGCAATGCTCTGCCTGGAGGGAGCAGAGAGGCACTCTTGCAATGGGCCAGGAATTATTTGTTTCTAGTACATGGCCCAGATTTCAATTACGCTTTTTCTGTGGTGATGAGCAGTACCAGACACTTGCACAACTTCCCCCCTGGCAGAGATGTATTTGATGTAGATACATGTGCTGAAGCTTCAGACACAATAAACGTATTTGAGAATAACAGGCTGAGTAATCTGGTGCTTGGCAGCTGCTCTGTTGTGGGGATTTCTGCTTTACTGTTAGCAGTGCTTGTGACATCTTTAGATGAAAAGAGGAAGGAGACAAGTAGCTGAGCAACTTTAATATTAAAATAGCTCGAACTACAAGTGGTTTTCCTGATAGAAGGAATCCTGCTGGATTCTGTGTGTC
The DNA here is from genome assembly GCA_035583185.1 of Anabacerthia variegaticeps. Classification (NCBI taxonomy): domain Eukaryota; kingdom Metazoa; phylum Chordata; class Aves; order Passeriformes; family Furnariidae; genus Anabacerthia; species Anabacerthia variegaticeps. The sequence goes on from JAWWEW010000054.1 coordinate 6,557,245, forward strand.
TCCTGACAGAGTATAGTTTGCTCTTGGAGCAGGGATTGAAACCCTCCCAGTCTGCTGTGTGTTTTGTTTTCAAGCCATCTATTTGAGAAAATGCTGCTTTTCAGGTCTATTACGCCCAAATCTGTGACTTGAGCACAGTAAGGGTTTGGTTTATGTTCTCATGCAGGTTTTAGTACTTGGTGTGTACTAAGTGATTTCATGCAGCACTTGCAGGGCTCTGTGTTGAGATGTTGGGATTGCCTTATCCTGCCCACTGGAAACAGCAAACCAGGTATCCTGGGAAAAAGCAGGACTTCCAAACTAGCACTTCCAGCACTTGGGATACCACGGTTTTACTCTTCTGCCTGTGACAAACCCCACCATGTTGCTTTTCCTATTTCCCCAAACACAAAGCATATGAGAAAGGCCTTCTGCAAATTTGCTTCCAGACAAAGGACAGCTAAAGCAGGGGCTGACCTGCCATGAGCTAGGAAAGGACAGCACAGGAGGCAGCTGTGAAGTCTCTTTGCTCTGCCCTGCTGTCACCTAGGAGGGAGACAGAAGGGGGTTTTGGTAGGTGACTGCTGAGAACACAGATCCTTTTAATGCAGCTGCCCCAGCATGAAACTGCTGTGATTCATGAACTGTTTTTAGGAGAAAGCAGTGCTTTGTTACCAAAACCTTTGTCCTGATGGCTTGTGCAGTCATAGCCAAAAAAGCACTTTTGATACAGGAGTGGAAACTCTGGGCAGAGGTAGAAACATCAAGCTTCATTCTTTCCACCCACTGCTCCTCTCCCCATCTCCTGATTATCAGACAAAACTAAGGAATCCAGAGATGAGGGATGGGCAGTGGGCAGTGTAGGCTTCAAATGAATAAGCAGGGAAATAGCAAAAAGCAAGGAGTTCTTGTGCAAGAGGGTGGCTTAGTATGGATTATATGAGGGTCTTTAATGCAAATAGTTCTGAACACAAACACTTACTATTTAAAATTTATGGTGGCTTAATTGCAGAGGAAATGCCTTTGTAAATGCAGCCTATCAAATGGCTCCAGTGCTGGAGGGAAGGAGGGGAAAACCTTAGGCAAGCATGGCAACTTGGCCAGGTCTTTCAAGTGCTGCTTGGTTGTAAAACTGGGGGTTTGTATTTGTAGTGTGCCAAGTAGAGATTTCAGCCTTGCAGGGTTGTGAGGCTTCCTCTGGAAGCAGTGGTTGTCTGCATGCAGTTTTAATAAAATATGGGAAAAGCACTTGAAGGTACAAAGGTATAAGAAAGGTGAACCTCTGGACATGTGAAAAAAGGTTGCATGTGGCCTTTCTCCCTGCTACTCATATATTTCCAATGGCACTAAGTCTGCAGGCAGATCACAGAGACATCTCTTGAGTGCATGTAATGAAATTGGAACTGTGAAAAACTGGGCCTTTTGTAGGTGATCTTTGTGGTTGGTGTATCTGTGCTGGCCCAGCTTTTTTCTCCTTGGAATAAATTCTGAGACACCAGGGCTTTTTTTCTTAAGGTAAAGACTGCACTGAAGCAACGTGGGAGCAACCTTCCATAGTCGTGTCAGTCTTCATTTTAATACAAGCAAACTGCATCCCCAGAAAATGGGTTCTTGACATAAGTAATGAGGAAAACCATCACCTGTCTAATGGATCTGGCCTGGAAATGGTACCAGGAGCTAAAAAAATGCCTCTGCCAAATGTCACCAGCAAGATAAGAACCTGGTATATAGGAAGTACATCTTGCCTGGTCCAGAAGACACCTGGTCTGGTTCTGTGTGTTCCCTAAATGGGTGTGTGCTGAAGCCTGCAGAGAACCTGCCATGCTGGTGGAACATGTTGCAGCTGGAGTGTTAGAGCCTCAGAGCTGCCCAAACCAGTGCCTCAGCTGGGAACAGCTTGTGCTCCAGGGTGGCTGTGCTGGGATGGTGTGCACAGCACTCTGAGTGGGGACAGGGCCCTCCATAAGGGCACAGCAATTGCAGTAACTTCCTAGTTTCTCTCCAGGCTCTGCAGTGGCTGCATTGCTGTGTCCCTGCTGTCACATCTCCCTCTACCTTCTCACAGGAGGGGAACAGTGTGGATCTTCCTGCTCCTGTAACACCACCTACAGGTGTTGTCCCAGCTCAGACCCAAGTGCCAAACCACAGCTGTTCTGCTCTTTCCTCCAAAAGAATCTATCTGGAATTCAGACCTGTGGCTCAAAGCTGAACTTGGCCCATCTGATCAGCAGCAGCAGTGTGTCCCTACTGTAACCTGTCCACAACTTTGGCCTTGGAAACGGGATGTCTGCAAATCACTGTATGTATTGGTAACTTGGGAGCCACAGGTAAATGGTCACACTGGGGTGACCTGACTGACACCCAAGCATGTGACCATCAATCCTGTGGCACCAAGCATGATTCAGATGCTGAATTCTACCTGGAACCCAAGTTCATCAAGTCAGCCTTCTAGGTAGCAGTGACCCGTGAACACTTGCTGGAATACACAGTTTAAAGTTGCTTCTGGAAACCAGCACTACACCAGTTGGCTACAAGCAGATATTCTAGACCAGCAGGAAGCTGGAGAGGAGCAAAGGGGAGAGGTGTAGGGAAGGTCAGTGCTGCAGCTGCAGATGTGGGACATGGGAAGGGACCCTGGCTAAATTTCTCAGTGTTTAGCTAAGATACAGAGCTGTCAGTTCAGTGTGGGATGGTAAACTCAGGGCTCCATCCTGCCCGATGGGGGAAGAGCTTTAGTTGCTGGATTTCTGGCCAGTTCATCAGCTCCTGCTCCCTGTGAATACTTCTCTCAGGCCATGGTGAATTTAGCATCCACTCTTGTGCCATATAATGCTGCTGTCTCTGCAGTGCAGCTGTTTGTGTGCCTGTGTGGAAGGGTTCTGCACTGCTAAGGATGTGTGTTCAGAGCAATTTTCTGTTGTACAACCAGAGCAAATTGCCTAAGTCCTTTTAACATCTGTGTGTTACACTACCAGTAAATGAGCCACTTCTAGCCTGTCTTATTGTCCTGCCGTGCTTTGTCAAGGCCACAGACCATGAGTGAGCGTGGAAAGGAAAGGCAGGGTAAGAAGCCCCTGTGCTGTTGGTGCTACAGAGGTCTGAGCTCAGCAGTGGTCATTGTTTAACCTGTGTGGTTCCTGATGCTGCTGTCCTGTCCTCAGAGCACCCGCACAGCGCGTCCCCAAGGTGGCTTTGGAAAGGCTACAGAAGAGCTGCTTTAGAGCACTGCTCTCAGTGAGTTGACCATGGGGAGCTGAACTAACAGTGCCTCATGCCAAGAGCATAATGGCTGCAGGCAAATGGCTGCAGTCTGCTCTGAGGAGCTGTTTTAGAGAGTCTTGATTTGTGCCTGGTCTTTAAGGTGCAGTTGACATTCATAAGCTACCTTACACAGAGCTGTAAAGAGCCTAATGACCTTTACAACATCCCCTGAACTTCCTCTGTGAGGAAAACCACCCCGAGTTGGCTGTTTTACTTGAGAGGAACACCTTAGTTTTTCTGAACTAAAATTGCCATTTTATAACTAGCCTTCAATAGGAGAGATCTCAGGCAAGAACTTTCTGTCTGAGTTGCTTCCACCATTACAAATACTTTGCAAAGTAACCTCTCCTGTTGCCTAGTAGTATTTTCTGCTAGATTGTGCAGCACTGCAGTTAGGAGGAACTGCCTGGGTAGGTGGACAGTGGAAATTTGCTTAAATTGGTTCCTAGCAAGTGGCTTAGTTGACGATGGGTGGTGGCTGTTACTTCAGGTTTTAGTTTACTCAGATGTGCTGCTCTGAGTAACTTCAGTGCTTTGTTTTGGAGAACCAGACACTAGAGAAATGGTGTAAAAGGGCACGTTGCCTTCGTCAGGCTGCCTTCAGCATGGCAAAAATAGCTAGAGAACTTCAGCAGAAACTCTTTGAATCATCCCAAGGAGAGGAAGGATGGAGAGCTGTGTAACCACTAAGAATCAGCTTGTCTGTGCAAACCAGTCCTAGTAATGATGACATGTTCTTGGCTTCCTTGGCCAGAAGCCTTTTCTGGTGTGTGTGAGGTGGCTGTGCTTGTTCTGGCTGCCTCATGTGCAGGAGAGCAGGGCCCTTGGTGCCTGCTCAGGAGGTGAATGAGGCTGTTTGCTCAGCAAGGCGGTTGTTAACTTTGAAGTCTAGGCAAGTCAAGCATTGCCAAATCAAAGCGACTTGTTCTCCCCATCCCTGGCATATCTTGAGCACGGTAACTTGTCAGGGGCCTCTTACTCTGCTGGAGGACTTTCCTTCTTGCTGTTTGCTGGGACACGTGCCACCTTTCTTCATTCTTTCTTGCCCAACCTCCTATGATCTCGGTGATTGCAGTTTCACTTATCTGGGGAGGCCACGCAGCCCTGCCAACACCTAAACCTGCTGAGCCAAGCTGCTCCTGCTCCTCAGTAGGTGGGGCTGAGGAAGTTGCCCCTGTGGCAACCTTCTCCATGTGGGGCAAGGCAGCAGTGAGGCTGCCAAAACCAGTGCTGTGCAGCCAGGGTTGCCTGCCCAGTCCTGATCTAAGCAGGCTTGCAACACTCCAAACCGCGCTCTGACTGTGGTCTCGGTGCAGTTGTTCCTGTCATCTCTTCTGGAGCTGCTTGGTCTCTGCTAACACAGCCCTGGGAAACTTCTTGGACAGCATAGGTGAGCTTTTTTTTCCTGAGGTTTAGTCGGTGTTTAATGGGGTGGGAAGGGTGCTAAAGCCAGAATGCTGGTGAAGTGGATGGGGTGTCACAGCTTGGCTCTGCAGCTGTCAGAAATGCCCAGGGCAAGGAAGCTGCTGCATTTGGGATGCTAAGAATTGACACCAGGGAAAATTGGGGGTCCTGGTTCTTTGGGACTAAAGCCTGAGTGCTGTTAGAGGCGTGTGAGTCTTCATCCCTCTTCACCCCAGTTGTGTTGTGGCATTGCTGATCCATCTTGGCTTTTAACTTGGTTATACAGAAGGTCTACGAGGTGATCAAGGGATCTGTTCTCAGCCCCACCAAGGGAGGAAGGGGAAATCCCTGGTGATGAAGCATCTTCTATGGAAGGGCCTCTGTGGGCAGTTTCTGACGTGCTAGTTGTGCACATTTGTACCTTCTAGCAGGTTAGTCAGCAAACCAGGAGTGCTGTGGCTCCTTTGACTATTGGCTTGCAGGATGAACATTCAGCCCAAGAAAATGAACCGGGTTTACTTCATGCTTTTCAAGTAAAATCATGGAAACATGAGCAAAACTGCAGCAGTTTTTTGGTCTGGGTTCTGTCTGGGATCCTTCAGTCCAGCTTCTAAATCTGTAAGCAAGTAAATCACCACATGCAGAATATATCTTTTATTTTCTTCTCCTGAGGTGTGTTTGAGGCTGGAAATCTTTAGGGTAGGGCTCTGATTCATTGCCTGTAGAGGACCCAGAGCCTGCAAGGTGTTTAAAGGTCTGGCCTCTAATCTGTAAAAGTACACTTAATATCATGGGGAGCAAATAAAGCCACAGTAAACTGACTTTAAGAAATAGAAAAGTAAAACTGGATCAGAAATCAAGGAGTTTAAGATGCTTCAAATGTTCTTGTTATTGATGCTCAAGACAGGTGTCCTGTAGGTGTGGAGTTGCAGAGCAAGGGAGGACCTGTGAGAAGCCTTGAGTTTTCTGAACTGAAAAGAGAAGTTGGACTCCAACTCTGCCCTGCCATATACAATATTCCTCGAATGGCTGTGTTCTCCCTATCTACCAGCAGGGACTTTGCTTTCCATTGAGATTTCTTTCTGTCTCCTGCCTTGATCTATTTGCAGCCGTCAGTTGTTTTGAAATCTGGCATATCTTTGTAGTGTGGCAAATTGCCTGCTTGCTCTGAACAGCAAAATTGAGGGGAGGTCTAATTCTCACTGAAAACAGCAGTGAATGCTTTTCTCTGAGCCACTCTTCTAATTCCATTCCAAAGCTTTTAAGCCCAGAAGGTGAACAACAGAACTGAGAAATATCATGGGAGCAGAACTGAGCATCATGGAGATGAGCCTGTGTTTGTAAAGCAGGGCAGAGTCGCAGCAAGCCTGAGATGTTGATAAGATAGATAAAAGCACTTTCAGTATTTAGATTTGTACTTAAACCTGTAACAGTTCAAAGGTTTTGAAGCAGTCCATTCCCTAGCATATCTTCTCATTTATGGCTCCTATCAAGCTGCCCAGGGCATTAATCCATTAACTTAAGAGGATAAGCTTTTCTGTATCTGTCCTGCTGCGGGAAAGTGCCTGTATTGTCTTGTGCATGAAGAGGCTTTTCCTTTTTAAAAAAATGAGGGTGTAATTGTGCTTCCTGACTGCAGGGCAAGGTGCCCCTCTGCAGTTCTAGACCAGGCTAGTGCCAGGAACAGCAGAGCCAGCTGTGAGCAGGAGTCACTGCCTTGCCCTAATAAGGAGCCATGTTGCACTTCAATCTTGGCATATGGTGATCAGTGTCTGACCTGCCCTCACTCTGATCAACCCCTTTGTTCCAGGCCTTTTCCTTTCTTTCCCCTTTCTCTTTATTCTGGCCATTGTCTTTCATCTAGTGTTAACAGTCTGCCTGGGAAAGAGTCCTAAGTAATGTAAGTGATGAGTGGTGCTTGTGTTCAGAAAAGCCTCTTCCCCTCCAGAGCCAGGCAGGCAGTGAAGAGTGTCCTGTCCCCTGTGCTTCAGAAGTCCCAGTTGTCTTTCACTGGGGTGATTCCCTTTCTGCTGCAGCAGCCTTGAGAGAAACATGATGAAGCTTATGTTGGCAAAAGGCAAAAAGTCATAATGAACGAGGCATTGTTTTGCTAATGAAGAGCACAATTGTATTCTCTTACTTCTCTCGAGCCTTTTGTGCCTCAAAGAGGTCTGCACCAGCACTTCTGCAGTCTGGCAGTCTGCTTTGTTTTGGTTCTTGCTTCCTATGCTGTGTTCTCACATGTACTGCACAGGAAGTCTCTGCCTCTCCTCCTTCTGCCAATGTTTTCTTCCTTTATCCTAATCAAAATTCCAACAGCTGAATTTGCCTGTGGACTTCCATGTGTACTTTAGCCAGTCCCTTGTTGACAGCCTTTGCCCTCATGCCACAGGCCTTGGCAATTCCAGGTGGCTCACCTCGTGCTTGCTGTAGAACACATGTTCAGTGTAGAACAACACGTGCTCAGCAGCCTGATGGGTTTAATCCCAGCCTGAGCAAATGATTTCCACTGAAACTCTAGAAACTATTGCTCCGGGTCAGCATTAATGTGCCTTTCCCAGGGAAGCTCAGCTAGTACCTGTTTTGGCTTGTTCTTGGGATCCTTTGGTTTGAGACACTGCTGTTGCTTAGGCTTACAGAGCAGGGCCCTGTGCCCTTAGGGCTGGAGGTGCCTGTGAATCATGGAAACAGCATGAGCTGTGGGACACAAGCACTAAATCCTGTGCTGTGGGAGGGTGATGCACTGGCACCCAGTGACTGCCATCCCTCCACTGGTTTTGCTGCTCCTTGCTGATTTTCAGCTGCTGACCAGCTGGCTTACATGGGTCGGGATCTGTTTTGATGTTGTGGATGGTATTTATTTAGCGTGCAGGATGTTGTGGTTATCTTAGCAGCTGATAACATGATTGGACCTATTTAAATGGCATCTTCTCTCTGTCAGTGCCAAACATCTGAGGTTCCTGGATAGTCTGAAATAGCTACACTGTGCAGTCTGTGCATTGGGATGTGACTTTTAAAGACCCTTGGGCACTTTCCATCCTTGGGAAAAAAGGAGAGGAGGAAAGGAAAGGTAGTCTTGTCTCTTATTAAGAATTATGAGATTTAGCTCACTGTTCCAATGGCACACCTTGGACTACTGGTGAAAACCTGTAGGGAAGCTGCTGAATTGATCTCTAACCCAGAACATACATGAGCCTTCAATGTACACGAGCCTGTCACCTTCTAGCTGAAGCCTTGCTGCTGGTGTCCAGTAATCTTATTTTTAAACCAGATCTGATTCATGCTCTGTTTTCTATGCCAGATGAGGTCCTTGGTTGTGAGTAAGTGTTGTGACTGTAGCTGGCAGGAGTGCTGCATGATTGCCTCACTTCAGGAAATGTTAAAATAACACTTTTTTTTCTTAGAAAGCTCTTTTGCTCCCCTCCCACTTCTAATTCTCCTAATAGCTGCCCCCAGTTTGGCAGCTGTCTCACAGAGGGTTGTTTGTGTTGCTGAGCGAGAGCAGAGACACTTCAGTGGATGCAGAGCTGGAGGAGAGGTACACAAAGTGAGCTAGTATCTCCAGCCAAGCTGGCTTAAACGTTTTAGAGGCTTCTCTGAAATCTGGAAGGAAAACTGCTAAACTGTGAGAAGAATCTTGCTCCTCCCCCTGGACTCTGTGACTGAAGCTGGGGATTTTTTCCTCCTGGAGAAGAGAAACTGCCCCAACTGAAACTGCTCATTTGAGACAAACCCTGCAGCAGGTTTATCTGCTCCTTGACTACAGGAACTCAGGGGGCCTGAGAGTACCAAAAGCTGCTGGAATGAGTGTCCCTCAAGGCTGGACCCTACAGGTTTTGTCTGCTGTTTTGGACTTGCAGTCAGGCCTCCGAGGTACTTAGCAAAGCTGTAGTGGGGGTGAGGAGAATTCTCTCCTCCACCCTGTATCAGTGGCTGCTGTGTGCTTTGCCAGGCCATCCGTGGAACCCTCCCTTGCTGGTGGGAAGGGCAGGTTGTTGGGATAAACAGACAAACACTGTGCTCTGTGAATGTGGCATACAAGGCTTTCTGTGCTAATGTTTAACTTGTCTCTTGTTTTTCTTTCCATCCATTAGGCAATACTGAGTGGTGCACATCTTGACAAAGTCTCCTAGCAACCTTTTCTGCAGGGCTGAATGACAGCAGAAGCTGCCAGGTGAATCCATGAGCCTGTAAAGAGGTGAAATCAGGACACACCATGGGTCAGAAGGTCACGGGTGGGATAAAGACTGTGGATATGAGGGACCCTGTGTACAGGCCGTTGAAACAGGAGCTCCAAGGACTCGACTACAGCAAACCCACACGGCTGGACTTGCTCCTGGACATGCCCCCGGTGTCCTACGAGGTCCAGTTGTTGCACTCGTGGAACAACGACGACCGCTCGCTGAACGTGTTTGTGAAGGAGGACGACAAACTCATATTTCACCGGCATCCGGTGGCCCAGAGTACAGACGCCATCCGAGGCAAAGTGGGGTACACGCGGGGGCTGCACGTGTGGCAGATCACGTGGGCCATGCGGCAGCGAGGCACCCACGCCGTGGTCGGGGTGGCCACGGCAGATGCCCCCCTGCACTCCGTGGGGTACACGACCCTCGTAGGGAACAACCACGAGTCCTGGGGCTGGGACCTCGGGCGCAACAGACTGTACCACGACGGCAAGAACCAGCCGAGTAAAACCTACCCCGCCTTCCTAGAACCAGACGAGACTTTCATTGTGCCCGACTCCTTCCTGGTGGTCCTGGACATGGACGACGGGACACTGAGCTTCATTGTGGACGGGCAGTACATGGGGGTGGCGTTCCGGGGACTCAAGGGGAAAAAGCTCTACCCAGTGGTAAGCGCAGTGTGGGGACACTGTGAAATACGGATGTGCTACTTGAATGGACTCGACCGTGAGTATAACTCGTGTCTTTGTTCTGGCAGCACAGGTCTGCTGTGTGCTGCTGCAGGGCAGGCTCCCTGGGACATCCTGGGCAGGGGGCTCACCTTCCCAGGGAGGGGAGGGCCTCGTGGCAGCAGGAGGGTTGCTGGACACAGCTCTGAGTCCTTAATGGCTCACACAGAGTGTGGCTGTACACATGTACTGTTAGCAGGGCACTGTGGGGAGCAGGCAGGGTTTGGGTGGGACAGTGTGGTGGGAAAGGTGATGCCACTTGTCTGACTAGGAATGGCAGATTTTTCTATATTTCTACCAGAGTATCAGCAAGAATGTTCTTCTGACAGTTGCATTATTGGCAGGGTAATCTTGGTGTCTCTTGACAGAAAACTGTCTGAGGCAGTCCCCGTCCTTAGATGAGTAATGAAGGGACTTTTACAATCCCTTGCAGGCAAGAATGGGAAAATCTGTCCCTAGCTAAGAAAATGGAAATGTCTCATCTTTCAAAAAGTAGCTCATTTCTCTGCTTCTTTCAGAGCAGGGTGTGCTCTTTTCTAGCAAGGGGCTGGATATTGTAGTCAGCCCTACTTGCATGCCAGGCCTTTTACTAACAGGCACATCAATCTCTAGCTAAGCTTAGTAATAAATTTGGCTGTCCAAATGTGCTAAAGTCTGTTATCTCTCATAGTCAGAAGTTCCCATGGGGCCAGACTGTGACTCAGTCCTCTGGGTAGGGTGGAGGAGAGAGGTGAAGGAAGCGGATTAAAATCTGGATTTATGTTGTTAGTGAAATAAATTTGGCAGAATTGATATGAAGAGTAGTGTTTCCCCTGCATTCCAGAACAGTGTCTGCCCAAAGGCTGTAGCATATTGGGCTCCTTTATTTGTGCTTGAGGTGTCCTAGTGCTGGGCCAGCAGTGGCAAACCCTGGCACTGCTGGCATGAGGTACAACAAAGCTGCCACCAGGCACCAGAAAAACTGAGCTGTCAGAATAACCAGGAAAGCCCTGTAAAGAGATAGCAGCAAAATCCACAAGTGCTTTGAGAAATACATTTCATCTCAGCGAGACCAAATAGAGAGCTCTTGGCAGAGCATTTTCTCACCAAGAGAAGGAAACCCAGATCCCTCTGCCCCAACAGTTTACAGAATGGCAGCAGCTCCAGGAACCAGGTTTTGCTGAAGGGTCAAAGCCAAAACCTGCAGCTCCCCTCAAAGCCAGCAAGTCTGTGGAATTGTTGGCGCAGAAGTGCACTTAGCAAGGAAATGGCCACCTCCAGGATTGGATTTGGTCGTAATGTGCTCTCAGCATAGGAGTGAATTGTGGGCCCGAGGCCAGGAATGACGGGATGCTATTTTGGCACAGATAGAAAGAAGGTGTCTGGCTCTAACCACTTCTGAGCACTCAATAGCAACACTGTCCAGTGATTGTAGTGCCTGTGAATGGAAGGAGGTCAGATGTGTCTGTGCTTTCTCTTTTGGTCTCCTGTCAGGCTGGGTTATCAGTGCAAACTAGATGAGGATAAAGTTCTTAATCTCTGTGGAAGATCCTCTCCTTTTAAGGCCGCTAAACTGAAAGGCATTTGTTGTGTTAATGTCTGTAGGCTTTGAAGGTCCTGTTCCTTGTCCCCTGGGATGCTGGCTAGACAATGCCTCTGTCCCAGCTATCTCCACACTGAGCAGGCAGAACTGGGACAGACTTTGAATGCAGTGTGTTTGTAGCCCAGTGGTTTAAGAATAAGCTACATTGGGAAGTGCCAAAGGAGTGCTGCCAGTAACAGGCCTGCCTGGCAGTGGCACAGGCAGAGCAGAGAGGTGCAGTGTGGCTGCAGGGACCTGTCCCTGTGGCAGAGACGGCATGGATTCTGAACTGGGCCATGAGCAGGCAAGACCAGGGCTTGCAGCCAGGTCCTCCTTGTGGCACGGAACATGTGTGGTACATGGTGGGGCTTGGGAAGCAACAGCATTGCCCTGCCACATCCCTGTGCCCTCCACCCAGCTCTCAGTGCAGAAGAGGTGTGATCCCTCAGGAATTACACAGAGCTGCTAGGGAAAACCATCCCACTGCAGTTTCCCCTGGAGGAGGTAATAGCTTGTCATGCACAGGAGGGAAGGAGAAGAGGGGAAACAGAGCATCAGTTCACATCTGACTGTGAATGTGAAGAGGAGACAGACCAATTCAAGCCTGTGTTTCCCGACTTTGTTACCAAGTCTCTCCTCAGCTAACAAGCTCTCCTTCTCACAGACTTTTTGCCAAAAGTTAAATAAAAATTACATTCTCCCCTTCTCATTGGAAGTGTTTTCTGCATGGAGCAGTGTGGATGTTAACTTTTTCCACAGCAGAATCAGGAGTGACCTGATCAAACAACACCCTTCCGTTTGAGATTTTCAGTGTTACCTTTGAACCTGGAAGGAAGGGACTGGTAGCCACCTTGATGAAAGGAATTCTGGTAAAAAATGCAATAACGTGACCGTGCTCAGAGAAAGTAAGCTTTCTCTGTCTCTCATCTGTTTAAAAAGCTGTATGAACAGTCAGATTGATTTTGCATATCATAGTAGTAGCTAGGGCTGTTGGTATCTATCAAAGTTCCTGAAAACTGCAGCTTCTCAGCCAAACTCATACCATGCCTGTGGATGCTTTTAGGTGTCTGTAAAGGAAGCTTCCTAATGGTGCAGGCAGAGCCCCCAGGCTGTTGGGAGGATGTCCTGTTCTCTGCTTTGGGATGTCTTTGTGTTTTCTCTTGGGGAGGAGAAAGCCCTTAGGCTTGAGCAGCCTGTTGTGTAAGGGTGAGCTTTGACAGACTCAGCAGCAGGAGCTGTGAGTAACTAAAGTGTGTCTTCCCTCTGTGCAGCTGTGATGTGTTTGCTAGCTCTGGCTTTGACCTTAGTCCCCTCTTTGCTGTGAATGACTCCTCAGCAGCAAAGGGCCCCATATACCATTCCTGAAAAACTAGTATTATCTTGTTCAGTGTTTTAAGTACAGGATGCAAAAAAAGATAGCCAAAGGCTTGTATCCGTCCCAGGTTTGTGACAGAGGAGGGAATCCTCTCGTGGGAAATGTCACAGTACAAGTGGTGACATGAAGCTTTGACAGATGGCTTTGTTTTTCCTGGGAACTATGTAGTGTAAATGAGGGGTTGACAGCTGTTATCCTATACATGATGCAAATCCTGGTGCTTTCTGGGTACCCACACCACATGATGCACTCAGGCTGCTGCAGGCTTTTTTCAGTGACTCTTACAAAAGTTTTTGGATGCTGCAGAAAGAGGCATAAGCCAGAAAATGTGTTCTGACTTGAATGAATGGTATTGCAGAGGGGTAACTTCCATTTGAGGGTTCTGGTATTGTTTTGTTCACACATGGCTTAGATAACATACAGAAACATTGTGCTCTGCCAGTGAGCTGAAGCTGCTGTGTGAATGCTCAGTGGTTTAGGTGCTGCACACATGCCAGGCATCCACCTTTCTTGCTGAGTGTTTTCTGGGGGATTTGTAGAACTAGCAAAATGAATGTGTGCCCCGCGGGTTGAGATATTAATGCCTTGGGTCTCTCTTCCCAGCTGAACCACTGCCTTTGATGGACTTGTGTCGGCGAGCTGTGAGGCTCGCCCTGGGCAAGGAGAGACTGAGTGAGATCCCTACACTGCCTCTGCCAGCCTCCCTCAAGAGTTACCTGCTCTACCAATGACCCTCGTGTCCAAGGACAGAGTTGGAACCAAGGTGACGTGTCGGAGCTGACCCTCTGAGCAACGGGCTCTCCACCCTCCTGTCATCGCTACTGTTGGAACTCCTTGGCCAAAGTATTCCTGCCACTGCTTAAGCCTCCATGTGCCCTTACTGGCAAGCTCCCAAGTAATCCTTGTTTCACAGCTGAGTGTTTTGTTCTTTGGAAGTCACTTCCCCAGCACACTTACAAAAGGAACACTTACAGAGCTCTGTGCTTCCCTGCTTCTCCTGAGAAAAGCTGTGCTGCACCCTTTGGGTTTGAGGGCCTAGGAGGGAATGATTTTTCTGTACCAGCTAAAGGGAAGAACATGGTTTTGGGGAAGGGAAGGCATTAGGAGTGGAAATGTTAAGACCAGGTCCTAAGAATGGAAAGGCTCGGGATGGCCAGCAGAGTTGGAAAGAGTCTGGAATACCAAGAAGAGTTAATCACTGAGTTTTAAAAACCAAAAAAAGTAAAAAGTACAACCCCACGCCCTGAAACACCAAAACTAAGAACCCTTCCACCAGGACACTTGTTAATTTGGAGAAGGAGGTTATATTGCTGATGTCTGTATCTGTGCTGGGACTTTTCACCATGTTCTAGTGCTGTTCCATAGATCATGAATCCTGTGTTCTTGTTTATCACCATTGCTTTCTTCTGCTCCATTCTCTGCTCTGCCTCTTCCTGGTGGGTTTGACTCAGTTGATTGAGCAGTCATACTGTGTCTTCACCTGCCTTCTTGCTGGCTTCAAAGTGCAGGTTTCAGTCTGGGGTCAGGGGTTCCTTCCAGATGTGTAGACAGGGAAGGGACAAACCTCTGCAACAGAGTGCAGGAGATAGAGACCAGCTGTATGAGCTGAGATTTGTTACACAGCTACACCCTAGGTCTGTTTTCTGTATAACCTGTGCCATGGTAAGGCTCTGGAGAAACATTCTAATGTGTTTCTCTAATGGCTCTTCTTGGATGAGCTGCTTAAATTCATCCAAACCAGGCTTCATTCTGTCATGGACCATCAGCATGATCTCCATTTAACTATGCAGCAGGAATAGTTCTCTCTGTTTCTTGCTTAGGGATGGGAAGCTGTCCCAGAGAAGGTGGTAGCAGTGTGGGCTGCAGAAGTACCATCAGCAGAGTAATCCAGGAGGAGATTGTTGCAGAATGTAACTTGTGAGACCTTCACTGAGGCCAGTGGGGTGAAATTCAGGCACAGTGGCACAGTGAGAAAAACTCAACTCTCCAGAGCTGGGGGGGCAGGAGTGAACTGCAATAAACAGGACAAGCAATTCAGGCAAAATCAGCACATCCCAAATAGATCCTCACCTCAGTAGCCAAGTAAAGAGGATGACACTCCTTTACTAGCAGGAGCTGCTCTCTTGACCTCTCCACAGGTTACTATGCTGCCTTTCTGGGGTTATTTTGCACATTTCTTTGTCTTGAAAAATGTTTGTGTGGTTGGTTTTTTGCTCTTGAGTTATTCCTTCAGTTCTGTGTAGGTACAAATGAGTTTAGTTGTTGAAAATGTTAATATATATATTTGTGGTGTATGTATAAGAACATGTTTTAAACAGCTGCTGTAGGGTACCTTTTTTAAAATAAACTACTTGCATAGTATATTTTTTAAAGCACAATTGGTGCCAAGACTGGGTGGGGTGTGATGTGCCCCTTTTTTATTCTAATATTATATGATTTTTTTTTTCAATGTAGGGGTTTGTACTAGTTTCTGTTGCAGGGTGGGACACAAGCAAATTCAATGTGTGTGGAGCCCTGTGGTTGCCTTCAGCTTGAACCAGTGTCTTCCGGAACTCCAGGGAAGTAGCTGTGTTCTCCCTACTACTAATGCTCTTTGTGCTCCCACATTTCCCTCTCTTCTCACTTCACCAGGACATTACTTTGTACAGTTTGAAATCCTGACTTTCTATTTTATGATCGTAGATAATACTCAGTAACCTAATAAACTTTATTAAATATTACTTGGTGATGGTTTTTATTTGCATGAAAGGATCAGATTTCTTTATGCTTGGTTTCTACATGAACAGTAGCTTATTCCCAGGAAGCCTGCCCTAACAGGCAAAGCAGGGCTGTTGTGGCCTTATCTCTGCTTGGAAGAATAACAATTTAAAGCTGGCATCTAAGAGGTGTGTACAGAGGGAGGCCAAGCTGCAGCTGCTGGTACAGGATGGTAAGGTGTGGTAAGCTGAGATTTTGAGCAGTTGCCTTTAGCGCCTAAAAGATGGAGTTTATTAAAAGTCTGTGATGAGACAGCAGCCTTGGTTTCCTGATTTAACTTGGTTTACAGCTGATTTGTTACACCGTGCTCCTTTTTCAGTTCAGTAGAAAATAGATTCAATAGAGTTTCACTCCTACATGCCAGCAAATGCCTTTTCTTCTTTCAGAAAAGAAGATTATAAGCAAATCACTGACTTCTTACTTTATAGCTGACTGTCATTTATGTTTGGGAGATGGTGGATAGAAGAAAACAAAATGGTGAGGGCTGGAGGGATGCCTGGCCAGGAGAACAGCACAGGTTGCTAAAGAAGGTGCAGTGGAAGGTTATGCTGAGTGTTGGGAGTCATTCTTGTGTGCTTGAAAAATGGCTGATTGATTTCAGCGTGTCCTGGGAAACTTCCTCAGGTCATGAGCTTGGTTTAGCTCATGTTACTCGGTATTGGCTTTCAGTCACTCCCTACCCACTGCTCTCAGTTGCTCTGTTTTCAGTATTTTGAGATCTGTTTGTATAAGAGGCTTCATTCCTGGGCTGTGAGGAGATATGGGTTATATTGTTTGTGGAATACAACCTGTTTGCCTCCTGGTTTGTGCTGTCAGTCTCCACCTCCAACCTGTGCAATACAGAGATGCTCTCAAATTGTCAGGAGTGAGGTTAAGCCTCTCCCAAGTGACTGCCAGTGTGATGGCATTGTAGTTTTGTCGATGAGGAGGGTTTTAAGTCCCCCTCCTGTCCACACACTTTTCTGGCTTCCCTGCAGCTGCCAACTCTTGTGTGGAGACCAAATCATTTAATCAATCCACACACACAGAGGAACATGAGAGGTTCAGCTAGAGCTTAGGAACTGCCTAATAAGGATCCTGGGAGGGTAGAAAGCTTAAAAAAGACAAGTAGTTTCTTGCCTCTTGTTTCCAGTCAGGGCAAGGGCTTTTCAGAGTTGTTTTTTGGTGGTGGTGTTTTGTTTGTTTTGATTTGTTTTGTTTTAATTTGGATGTCTCTTGCATGTGGGAAACCCACATGATTAAGACAACTGTTTGTAGATCCTAAGCTTAAATATCCAGCATAGTCACTAATCGCTGTTTGTGGTTGCTGCAGGTAGTGGAGGACTTCAGCCTTCAGTGAAACACTTCTTTTCTGCCTGTTTCTGACCAAGGCCAGCTTGCCCTTTACCTTGCAGTGGAAGACTGCCTGTGTGTCTCTGGGAATGTGACTGGAGGGGTTGTGGGACAGCAATGGGCAGGGAGGGTGCAGAAGGTGGGGCGGGTGCAGAAAGCTGAGAAATTAGTTCATGCTCAGCTCCAGACACCCAAACAGGCTTGTGTTCCAGCTGCATGGAATATTTGAAACAAATGACCTGCTCAGGGCTGGGAGCCTGCAGTGTTTATGTACAGTGCCATGGCAACAGTGGAGGAAGTCATGAGATGGGGATTGGACCTGATGGAATCAACAAATGATATCACAGATTAGCAAGTCCTAATAAATCAGTGGCTCTGCTCCCCTGCTCTCACTGCCTGTATCCAGCACTGGCATTGTGGCAGGGTAGATCTCTGCCTTTTGGAGTAGCAGTAAAAGCTGCAAACCCTGCTTGTGTCAGGACTGCCTTCAAAACCAGCCCTGTCACACTGGCCAGCATCTCATCCTCCTGCTGTTGCTGACTCCTCATGTTTACGCACATGGAATTATTCCTACATCTTATAGGAGACTTTTGGCCGTGACAGTTCCCCTGCTGTCACCTTGCCTTTGCTGTAGCAGTGCTGTGGCAATTCTGCAGAGAACCCTGGTGCTCTGGACAAGCAGTGGAGTAGCTTTTGATTCTTCCTGGAAGTTGATGCTTTGGTGAAAACAATTTGAGTCTAGAAAAGTGTGCAAGAAGGGAAGTATTCAGTGGAGGAGTTTCATAGCTGATAAGGAAGCCTGTCACGCTGTTTTAGCAGTCTTGTCATCATTCCTTTCACAAAGGGAAGCCTGGACTGGGTGCAGGTTATGCTCCTGCCCATATCTGTGCCAGCCCATATACCTAGTGGGGATCTTCAGCAGAGCTATGACAATGTCAGGACAGAAAAACCCGGCGGGGAGAGAGGACAGTTGCCAATTCTCTCCTTTATCTGCAGAACTGATAATTTCTTTCTGAGCTCAATCAAGTTCCCTGTGGGAGCCCAGCTGCCAGTCTGTACCTGTCAAATCCTTTGCCAGCACAAGGCAATTTTCCCTTTCCCCGTGCCTGAGATGTACGAACTTAAAAGGATGTGCATCATGCTTTTAAGAACTTACTTTGGCACTCACACCTTCTCTCCTGCATAAGGTAAGACAATTATGAAAAACATTTCCTAGCACACTGCCCCTCTTCTCTCCACATGCTTCCTCTACAGAGCTAATGCTGTTGATCTCATGCCAAAGACTGAGTTGCATTTGACTGGAGAAGGAAATACATCGTGATTTATTTAGTAAAGTTTATGAAAATTAAAAACCTAACCCAAAGCACAACCCTTCTTGGCTTACACAACAGTGCTGAAGGGAACAAAACTCATTCAGTGCTTGCACAAAACACACTGGAGCACTGATCCTGCCTTTGCACATGTTTTGATTCGAAACTATTGCAGGCTTGTCTGCCCTTCAGACAGAAAACTATTTGAAGCAGCTGCCAGATGTTTTGTCTGCCCTGTGTTTTACAGTTTGCTTACTGCTTAGCAGTGCTCTTCCCGTGGGCTGCTCAGGCTGCCCCTGCGAGTGCTGTGGCACCTCGTGCTGCTCTGCCCAGCCTTGCCCTGGCCACGCTCAGGTAGCACAGGGGACACACACAAGTCTGGGTGTTTTACTCCAAAGCTCACTGTGTGCTGTGCAATCTGCTGGCCCCATCTGGGACCTTCTCTGGGACTAGCACAGACCAGCCACATTCCTCTGCTCACATGTTGCCCCAGTGTGTAAAAGTTAAGGTGATTTACAGTCTCTTATAAAAGCACTTAGGGCCTGAATTTGGGCCCTGCTGAACAGCCTTACCCTGAACACCCACAGTTCAGGGCCTGGGCAGCCTCCTCGACTGGCTGTAACTTTGAGCTGAGCTATAAATCTTTTTCCCCTATATAGGAAGGGCAATAAATTCTCAAATACAGTGAAATGGGCAAAGACCTTTGTGGTTTTTTTAGAACTGTGTCAAATGTGTCTCAATCAGAAGATATACCTGCTGAACAGGGATACCTTGAGAGTGCCTTTGTGTTTGCCCAGCCTTTACGTGTTATTTGTGTAAAATACAGGTTATTTGTGTAAAATGTCTGAGCTGGGAGCAGCTCCATGTGCCATCATGTTTAAAAGCACATACTCTCGGCTTTCTGTGCTTCTGCACCACTCACAGTCCTGCAAAACCACATCTACACCAGCGGGGCATCTTAGGGCAGAGTCCTCCTTAAGTGGGTTTGACCTGCAGTGTTTCACTCTGCTCAAAGAAATAGGTGCTGCTTCTGGATACCCTTCTGCACAGCACCTTGTCTGTCCTGAGGAGCCCATGAATGCCTGTTCTTACCACAGCCTGTCATTGTTCCCTCTCAAAACCTCTTGTTAAGCCATTAACTGTTATTTAGAAGCATCTAACAAAATTTTGCTGTGTAAAACCTGCATAAGCAAATAGGCTCTCCAGCTTATTATTATAAGGGGTACATGGGCAGGAAAGAAGCACCTGCCTAAACTGGAATCTCATAGGATGCAGGTGTTGATATTTTTCTTTTCCTTTTATGAAAAAATACTGAGGGTTTCCCCCAATGGAAATGGGTCTGAACCCTTTGTTCTCTCACTTTTCCCCAAACAGGACCTTTGGGAGTGCAGAACTTTCTCACAGGCTGCAGGTAAAATGCCATCTACTGAACCAGTAACTTAATTTCCTGCAACAGGCTGGATGTTTTCCTTGGAAAAGGACCACCTAATATTGATAAGGTCTGTTCCTACTTAATTTGAGGTCCAACAGAGAGACTTGAGAAGTAACAGCTGTTACTGCTAAATATGATCTGTATTTTTCAAACTGTCTAGACACCTGGGTGGGTTGCACACATTACCAGCAAAGCTAGTTAATCATGTCAAACGTTTTCTTTCTCTACAGGTTTGTTTTGTTTAATGAGCTATATGGAAACCCAGGGGAAGACAAGTGAGGAAATTTGATCACTGAGGCTGACACTTGGGCATTTTTCATTCTGACCTGGTATAGACAGTGCAGGGATTTCAGGATTTCAGAAGCTCTTGGCTGTGGTGGTTGATAACACCACTGACACAGTAAACCCTTAGAGCAGTGAGCTGGGTGGATGTTTCACATGTGCTCTCTGTGAAATGCTGTTAAATGAAAACTGACTGAAACTGTGCTGTACAATAGGAAGTTACAGCTATGAAAATTGGATTTGCAGAATGCCAGAAATGAAGTTCAAATTCATTTTGTAAAGGAAAACCTGGAAGAATGAGCACTCAGAGTCCTTCTGATGCATCCTACTTGGATAAATACAAATGTTTTCAATTAATGTTCTCACAGATGCCAGCTACCTATTCCAAAGTAAAGTGCTGTGTGATAAGATCCTTTTTATTGGGAAGGAAAGGTGATTCCTCATATGCAATCTGACATTTTTATTTGCATTTTCAAAAATAGTCAGAAAAACACAAGTTAACCTGAAGTTTAAAAGAGTGAGAGATGTTTCTGGACAGGAACCCACCCTGAGAAGCTGCATCCTGGAGTTCAGACACCCTTGAGGTGGGTGTGCAGGTTTACAGCAGAGACTTGTGGCACACAAGCTCTAGGTCTGTGTTTTCTTGTGTTTGTGTTTGCTCACTGTGTTTTGAACTTCATAATCAAGATTACCCGTGGCCTTCACTAGAATAAACCAGTTTTCCTCTTTCAGGTTGCCTGGCACTCACACTGCTCACAAGAAATTCCCAGTAAGCACAAGACGTGTATCTTTCCCTACAAACAGCAAATACAAACAAAATAATATTATAGTCAAACAGGTGGAATGTTTGCCACCTAAACAAGCAGAAGAATCCCAAGACAAGCTAAGATGTGTTTCCCAGTAAGTTTAACTTGGAGTTTGGAAGAATTGAGCACCAGCATTAAATACTATCTCCCCAGATGGGTGTTAAATAGTGTTTTCAGGAAGGTATGAACACTGAAAGACCAGATCCAACTCTGGAAGAAGCCAGGGTGCAAAAAGATTGTTGGTCAGGAAAAGCCTTTGACATGTGAATCTTTTACCAGATGTGTTTGGCAAAGGTTCAGAATCATAACTGGGAAGACAAAGAGGGGGAAAAGATTTAGCCTGGGGGCTGGTTGAGTGTTCTGAGCATGGACTGAGCTGTTTGGCTGTTCGATAAAGGTCTGTAGGTATAATTTGGCAACTGAGGCTGAACTTGCAAGGCTGCTGCCTCTCCGAAATGACAGGCAGGGTCCCTGAGCAACACTTAGGGTGATTTTCTTTGGTGGTTTTCCCAGTGGTCAGCTGCTCCAAATGCTGCTAGAAATAGTGTGAGAGGAGCAGCTTGCTGCAGGCTGCGCTCAGTTTCTAAATTCTCTCAGATATCTCTCTTGCCAAATTCTCTTGGAAAGAGATTGTGTAATCAAACCGGGTTGCATGTAAAAACACACTTGTGTACGTCCAGGCATGCAGGGTATTGCCAAAGTGGACAGACTGTCCTGCCTGTGCCTGCCAGAAAAGTTGTGTTTTGTCCAGCGGAAAAGAAAACATCCTTTTCTCTTTGCACTTTGGAATTTGTCTTTTCAGACTCTGATCTCATCAGCAGAGTCTTCGTACTATGACAAGTTTGGCCATCTTGGGTCAGGACCACAGTCCAGTAAATTGAGTCTTGCACCAGTAGCCAAAACTCAGCTGTTCTCTCCAGAAAGTGGCCTTTTGGTAACATGGCAGATGCTTCAAAGATTGCAGAGAACATCCAAGAATAAAGGAAGCTGATCACTAACTTGTAATACACAGTCTTTTGTGCTAGTTGTTCTTTGAACTACAAAAGACAGCATTGCCTCTAAACAAAATAGACAAAGAGAGAGTATTTCCTACCTGGCATGTTTCATAGCTCAGTGTTGGAATGCAGGCAGTTTGCCCCATGCTGTGTAAGAACTCTGTCACAGCTGGAAATCAGGCACATGCTCTAGGTGTGCTACCAACATGCATCTTCCTTTCCAGGCTGGCCCATAGAGCTGGAAAGGCTGATTTTTAAAGAGCCCAGCACCTGAATAGAGTGACATTTTTGCTGTGTCTTGCTTTTAACCCTGGTCCTAACTCAGCACTGACCTTTTATTTCCCTCTTTACTGTCTGCATTGGATTAAAATGGCAGATTTCCTTGGATAGTATGTTAAAATGAGGCTACCACCTGTAACTGGTGATTTCACTACATATGGCCCATGCTCTGCATTCATGTTTGGGGGCTGCCAGAATGGCTACGGGACAAAAACCCACATTAGGCACTAACAAAGTAAAGTAGAAGGTCTTAACACTCTTCAGGATTACAGAACCCAAGTTGCCTCTTCCCTGATAGACCTCAGAGTCAAAATGCTTTCAAACCCCTCAGATGTGCCTTTCCCCCTTAGCCCAGCTCCTGCCCCTGCTGCACAAGGATTTCAGCATCAACACGACATTTTGCTGCATCTGTGAAAATCAGAGTCTCTGCATGAAAATACAGCAGCTCCCAGTTCCAAGGGCGTCCTTGGAAGGAGGAGAGCTGCCCCTCTCCAGTTCCACTTTTCAGTGGGGTGACCAGTTTGTTTGGAAACTTCTTTGCTGTGGGTGGTGGATGGGGATGTGTTCAAAGCAATCAAACAAAGGTGGGAGGAGAGGAAGCAAAAGGGAACACTCTCCTGAAGCCAAATTGTTTTGGGGGGTTGTTGGGAGGGGGAAGTTGTTTTGTTTTGTTTTCTGAGAAAACATCTTTACAGCCAAGACAAATAAAGATGCTGCTCTAGATCTTGTTACCTTTGGTCTCCTTGGGCCTCATGTCAATTCTCAGATTATTTTTATGAACTGTTTAATCCAGGGCTTTTATTTCCCCTGTAAATAAATGGTATTTTAAATTCCAGGACAGCTTCAGATGCTAATACCAGCTGTCTAGACAAAGAGTGGCCCACAAACATGATCATAAATAAAAATAGTCTTGGGGCTTTGGTTTGGGTTTTTTTTCCTTCATTCTCTTGTCAAACTAACTTGCAGAGGGAGACTGGCAGGAGAGGCTGGCTGTGTGAAGGCAGGCACTGCCCAGTTCTCACCTCCTTTGCCATCTCTTGGAGGAGATTGAGCTGGCTGGGGCCATGCCAGGGGATGCTTGGTGGCTCAGAAATGTAAATATTTCTAGATAAGGAACTAGGGGATGGAGCTCACAGTTACATAGTGCATCTCCTAGGTTTCACAAGAGTAGCACTGCAAATGTTTTTATGCCTCCCATGGCCTTCACTAGATGGATCTTCAGCTGCACTTTCCTGCAGGAAGGAGAACTTTCTTGCAGCTTCTGTTCTTTCTCACAGCTGTGCAGAACCACTGTGCAGCACCTGGACTGTTCTCCCTTTGCAGAGATGCTCTCTCTGACATCAAGACTTGTCTTGTTAAATTTCCTTTTCTGATGCTATTAAAGAAAGCATTAATACTCACTTAAAGCATGGACTGATCTTTTCCTAATAGCAGAGCTGATGCCAAAGTGCACCATGGGCTGAAGGAACAGACCATTTATTCCTGCAGCTTTGCTTCAATCCCATTCTTTCACTTGCTCCTAGGATGCCGTGTCACTGATGGGTGGGGACATACATATCATTTTGAGGTGCCTGACCTATGTTTTACTGCCAAAATCCATAGGCAAGGGAAGGAGGAGTGAGAGGAGAGGTCTTTAGGACTGGTGATGCCCCAGCAGAATGGCCTGATGGCCTGTCCTGCACTTGCTGCCCATCAGGGCCCCAGGCAGCACTTCTTTTCCAGGGGCCTGATTAGATCTCCCCAAAAAGGCCTCTTAAAAAAGGAATAGTTGAGCAGAAGCCATTTTAAAGGAACATTTATCATTGTCCTTACACCCAGTGATGACTCATATGGCCTTTGCTAAACTGTGTAGAAGGAATGGAATTTATTGCTTGACTCTGGAAGACAGGGCTGGGATCCAGAGTGGCATCCGCTCGGAAACTGCTGTGCTCTGAGGCAGACAAGACACTTGTGCGTAGAACACGTTCTCTTCCGATTTGAAATTGTACTTTTATACAAAGCAGATGAGCCAGGCTGCACTTAAGGGCCAGCACACTCACACCAGCAAGGGATGGATGGCATACAACAGTGCCTGGGGATGAGAACAACAGGGACTGGCCTTACGATTTGAATACAATTGTAATTAGGAATGGATTTGTGCTAAGTCCTATTGATGGCAGTGGCAAAGTTTGATCTTGTGTTTGCCTTCCTTTAGCCTCAACTCAGGAACATGCTAAGTTCAGGGTCCAGCACCTGCTCCAATTTAACCAGTCACAGAGGTGACCTCTGTAAGGAACACGAGTTAGTGTTGTGTGTTGTTACCCCCAGTTCAAAGCTGGTGTCCCTGCAGGGAGATTATTGCAGGGAGAAAAGGAGGAAAATCACAGAGCTTAAAAAGTTTTCAGTGGGTTGCTTTTGTCCTGACAAATAAAGGGGCAGGTAGGTACTACAGAGAAACCAAGGCTAACATTTTCACATTCCCTTGCAGGCACTGGAAGGATCATGCTCATACAATCATATTGAACACAGATATTATTATAAAAGAAGGAAAATTATACAGTTTGATGGATCTTGACCAAAACATGAAATTCAAAACTTTCAGTTGGTGGGAAATGTCAACATTTCAACATCTTTCCAATACTGTCATTTTTAAGAAATCCCCAAATTCCTTCTCCCAACCAGCCTTTCTGGCCAGCAGCATTAGACACAACGCCAAAACCCAGCAGAAAGTTTCTTTTCACAGTGTACACACACATGTTTGTAAAACCTGCACTTTGTTTTCAGTTGACTCTTCCAGAGGATGCACAACTTCCTCAGCATTTCATTGCCATAGGTTTTCCAAAGGCTTGGGGTATTTCAGGCTGGCTATGAGCCAAAGCAGCCATAAATCAACCATGGCAAGAAGTTCCCCTCCCCTCAGTGTTGCTTCCCCACAACAGCATTTTGGAGAGCACAATGTTTTCATTTTCTATGCACCACTGGCCTCTGCAGGGTCCTTTCTTTGGTGCTGTGGTCTCAAGGAGTTTTTAAAATAACCATTCTATGCAAAGGGTTCATGTGCTCCATGCGTACCTATGGAGCCTGCTCTGGCACCACTCAGGGAAGGGCTGCTGTGATGCAAGGCCAATGATGGACACAACAGAGAACTCTTTTAGCTTCACTTTGCTAGGCTACAGTTAGGATGCAAATTCCAGGACCAGAGCTTTGTTCTGAACTGAAATGTGTTAAAGATAAGCCCTGGAATATGTGTGAGAAAACCCAGAAGGGACTTTTTTCACTGGAGTTGACACAAGGAAAAGATTTGGACTTCTTTTCCTGACATGAAAAGGCCTGGAAAGTCTGGGTGATTTTTAAATTCTTCTAGGAAATTGTCTGTCCCTTTTAGCCTTTCTATGAGCTGGTAAGGTTTCTAAACCTGGGATGTATTGCTGCAGGGCAGTGTGTGGCTGGTAAACCCACAGAGCAGATATATATAGGCCAGAAAACACACACAAAGTAATGAAATACAAGTGCCCTACCATGACATGTGGTGCTTCTGCCAGAAGGAGTGTCTGTCTCAGGGCTGCCTGGTGCACAGTTCTCCCACAGAGTCCTCCAGTTCATTCCAGGGCAGGCTTCCTCCTCCAGACATCAGCTTGGATCTGCTGCCTTTCCTCCAGGAAGGTGAGGTGAGAGCAGCCAGGAAGCTGGTGCCATTAGAGCTGTCTCACAAATTTCCCCATGTTGCTAGGGCAGAGGAATGGTGGAGGGAGAGGGAATGGGCAGATGGATTTTCCAGGTAACACCTGGTGAAAGAGGGACGACAGAGTCTCACACAGAACAATGGGTTTGTTTTGTGCTGCTTGTCAGGAACTGACCTCTTTCCCCTCTCATCCTCTGAGCATGGGATCCTTGGAGTTCTTGTTTTCTTTCTGCTCTCCCTCCCTGAGATAATGTTTTCCTCTCTCTTGGTGCAGTGACACATGCAGTGTCCATCAGGTCTCCTTGACATCAGTGCCTCCGGACCAGGTCCTTGCTGGTGTCTCTGGGCTTTGAAAGACTGTGAGAGTGGATCCAGTTGCAGAGGTCAGGTTATAGCAACCCTTCTGCTAAAGCAGCTGCCTCCACTTGCAGGCAGCCCAAGGCTTTTGGCAGATAAGGTGGCTATGTCAGGGTGGACACGTTTCCTTCCCTTTTGCCCACCAGCTGGGCACTTGGTGTGGGAGAGGCACATTAGGAGGTCAGCTATCACCTGGGCTGCCAGGAGAGGAGGTGCAGCACTTGCTTGAGTTCTGCCCAAGGAAAATACAAGTGCAGGTCTGGCGGGGAGGATACAGCTGCATCCTCCTGGGTGTAGTGGCTGCGGCGGATACGGCCCTCCCTGTCGGGGATGTGCTGCTGTCCCAGCGGCCGCGGGCTCCGGAAGACAGAGCCGTGATACACCCGCCAGGAATGAGCACTGCTCACAGCCTGTGTCCTCAACACACACTTAGGGCCTGTTCCCTGCTCACAGCCCCTCTGTGACACCCCAGCCAGAGCAATACGGTGTGGGGAGATGGGGGAGCAAGCCAAGGACAGGCCTCGGGCTCTGCCCTCCGTGCTGGCCTCAAAATGTCCCAGAAGGGTCCTGGTGTTGTGCTCATCCCTGTGGCAGTGAGTCTGCCCCAGCCACAACATGCTGATGCACCATCCCAATCCCACAGAGCAAGCAGCAGCTGGCCTGTCACTGTCACATGGTGCTGGACCATATTGTACAGTCTCATGGTGCTGCTCACAGACCTTACTGCATTCAGGATGCAGCAGCATCCCCTTTCCTCAGTCTCACCAGAACAGAGGCCAGGGCAACAGCAGCAGGACATCCTTCCACCCCATGGATGGGCAAAGGGACCGTGCCCAGGATCACAGTGCTGCTGTTCCTCTTGGCTGGGATGGAGCCGGGATCACAGTGCTGCTGTTCCTCTTGGCTTGGATGGAACCAGGATCACACTGCTGCTGTTCCTCTTGGCTTACATGGAGCCAGGATCACAGTGCTGCTGTTCCTCTTGGCTTACATGGAGCCAGGATCACAGTGCTGCTCCTCTCCTGGATATGGCTTGCATGGAACCTGTGGCAGGTTGCTGAGGGGCCATGTCAGTGCCAGGGTGCTGCCAAGGGTTGTCAGCATTGCTTTTTCGGGCAGTCAGCACAGCCTGACCCTGTGTCCTGGCAGGGGGAACAGTCCCAGACCCATCCCAGAGCCATCCTGCCTTTGTTAATGTGGCACTGGTGTCCCCTCTCTCCCCGTGAGCTGAGCAGGCCGGCGGCTCCTGCCTGCCCTCATGGCCTCCCTGCTCATGTCGGCCTGCCTCTCCAAAGGACGGGGATGAGGGGAAAGGGATGAGGGGACAGGGATGAGGTAAGAGAGCTGAGGGGGAAAGGGCTGAGGGGACAGAACTGAGGGGACAGGACAGGGGGACAGAGCTGAGGGGACAGGGATGAGGGGAAAAGCTGAGGGGAAAGGGTTGAGGGGAAAAGCTGAGGGGAAAAACCTGAGGGGAAAGGGCTGAGGATGAAGGGGCTGAGGGGACAGAGCTGAGGGGACAGAGCTGAGGGGAAAAGCTGAGGGGAAAGAGTTGAGAGCAAAGGGCTGAGGGGAAAAACCTGAGGGGAAAGGGCTGAGGGGACAGGGCTGAGGGTGAAAGAGATGAGGGGACAGAACTGAGGGGAAAGGGCTGAGGGGACAGGACAGGGGGACAGGGATGAGGGGA
>JAWWEW010000054.1:6584734-6609973 GCA_035583185.1 Anabacerthia variegaticeps
GGACAGGGGGAAAGGGATGTGGGGAAAAGTTGAGGGTGAAAGGGCTGAGGGGACAGAACTGAGGGGAAAGGGATGAGAGGGAAAGGGCTGAGGGGAAAAGCTGAGGGGACAATGCTGAGGGGGAAAGGGATGAGGGGGCAGGGCTGAGAGGGAAAGAGTTGAGAGGAAAGGGTTGAGGGGAAAAGCTGAGGGGACAGAGCTGAGGGGGACAGGGTTGAGGGGAAAGGGCTGAGGTCGGGCTCTGCTCCCCGGGAACAGGGACAGGAGGAGAGGGAACGGCCTCAAGTGGCACCAGGGATGTTTTGGTTGTATATTAGGAAAAAGGTCTTCACCAAAAGGGCTGTCAAGCACAGGCTGCCCAGGGAAATGATGCAGTCCCCGTCCCTGGAGGGATTTCAGAGACATGTGGCACTTGGGGACATGGTGTAGCGGTGGACACGGCAGTGCTGGGTTACTGGCTTGACTCAGTGATCTGAGAGGTCTTTTCCAACGTAAATGATGCTGTGTGAGGGCAGGCAAGACATGCCCATGGCCTGTGCTGGCTGTAATGCCTGGATGGAGGCCACGTGAATCATCTGCCTCCTCCCAGGCAGCTCCTCCTGGTTCCCACTGCCTGGAGCAGCTGCCCAGGGACCCCCTGCCCCGGGGGCTGGCACGGGGAGCAGAGGGCACACACAGCCTGCGAGCTCAGCATGTGCCTGCCAAGCCTTGGTTCTGTCAGCCAGTCCCAGAACTGATGGGATACTTCACACACATGGTGCCTGCAGACAGGGGAGGCCCTGGACAGGGTTAGTGGGAGGATGTACAGCTAAAACACCATAGTAAATTTGGAGTATCAGTAAATTTGGATTATGGCATGCATACACAAAGGAAATTATTTGTAATAAAGTTCCTTAGGTAAAATGTGAGGGTCTTTGTTACAAAGAGACAACACCAGTCTAAGCACATGTGCCACAGCATGTTTCATCCTGACGCGCAACTAAAGAATATAAAGGCATTAAAAAAATGAAAATAAAAAAGAAAAATCAACATGGTGTCTGTAATAACAGAGATTGGCTTTTCATTCTCTCTGCAGAAAAACAACTCTGCAAGTGCCAACAGCAGCTGAGGTCTCCTTGTGCTTCTCAGGAGCTGCCTGTGAGCAATTCTCACCATGCAGGCAGGAGAGCAGGGTACACCTGACTGGGCACCACTGAGAGGAAGTGACTTGAGCCTTCAAATGTGCTTAGGAGTTCAGACCTGCCAGCAAAGCTTCTGCCTGGAAATTCTGCCTGGGAAGGAGTCAGGAGGATACTTTTCAAATTTTATGGTAACTGAAGTCACAAAAAGGGGACAAAGAAGGGAAAGGGGCTTTTAATTTTTTTTTTCTATTTTACTATTTTTTATTATTTTAAAACTTGGTTCTAATTAGGTGATGCAAATTCTTCAGATGAACTCTGGGTCTGAGGGGGAATATAAGGTTTTATAGAGCCCGGCGTGAGGTTGTGTGTTTTGTACCTTGTCTCCTAGCAGCAAAAACCACATGGATGTGAGAGCCTGTTTTATGATCCGCCAGGGCTGTTGTTGGACAGGCTACAGTGAGCAGAGTTATTCCAACCACGTTGGATTGCTGTTCCTCCCCTCTTTCTTGCTTGCTTTTTTTTCCCCTTTCCCTTAATTTTTTTCTTTTCTCTTTTCCTTTTTTCTATTTTTTTTCTCCCCTCTCCTCACCAGGCAAGTGTGAGAGGGGTGGATGCCTTTACCATCCTTGGTGCCAGAACTCTGTCGCTGGACTTGGCGTCAACACGCTTCTCATCTCCCTTGCAAACCCTTTTCCCTTGCTGGCTAGGATTTCACCAGGCGCTTCTAAAGAGGCACTGAACTATGTTGGTTACTCTTTCAATTGCTCATCTCTTTAGTGTTTCCAAGAAAAAAAACCCCAACCCAAAAAAACAACAACTTTGTGCTCATGCTGCGCAGCAACTTCCGTCAGCGGATTTCGGAGCAGCTTGGCAAACATTAATGAGCTCAGGCTCACAATGCCCCTGTGTAGGAGGGAAGGGCTGTCATCTCTATTTCACAGCTGGGGAAACTGAGGTGTGGGGAAGCTAAAAAGATTTGCCTGGGCACACACAGTGTCTCAATTCCACCCTGACCTGGGTTGACTTCTTGGTCCTTTGACCTCCTCAGGTTGATTTTGGTCTTGCCTCCTCCCCCTGCTCCTTTACATTCTGACTGCAATTCTTCCTGTCAGTCTGGTGGCTGTCCAAGCTGTGATTACAGAAATAACATCCTCCCATCTTCTCTGTGTTATCCCACTCCCAATCATTCCTGGGAAGACCTATTCAGTGAACCACATGACTGTTTCCTTTTTTGTTGGAAAAGAGCTTGTAACTGCTGCTCCCAGAGAGAGACAGCTTCAGGTCTACATCAGAGCATCACAATAGCCCAGTTACACCCACGTTGCACATTGGTTTCCTTATATTGCCTTTTCTCTCTTATTTTCTGCCTGTGAGGCCCATGCAGTAGAACTGAACACTGACAGACAGTCTTGCATTTAGCAGTCGTTCTGGTAGAGCCATTCAGTGTAAGGGCAGTATTGAATTGTTCCCCCTGGCTTTGGAAATACCACCTGTGCAATGTTTTTAGCTCACCTGAAGTTCAGTCCAGAGAAAACTGAAAGAACTGTTAGTGTTTTTGAGGGTTTTAGAGGCCTTTGGGTTACAATCCAAACCACACACTGAAAGATTTCAACACTTTTGAGTAAGAATCTTCCCTGCCCTTCCCCTCAATTCACAGGGCTTCACACCACCAAGGATTCCCAGCTTCTTCAGCGTTCTGCAAAATGCAGTGGAGAAAAATCCCAACAGAGGAAATGCAATTGCAGTGCAACTTCCTCTCCATGGGATGGTTTTGGGCTGTTCCATCAGCTGCCACCCACAGTTCTGCATAAGACTGAACTTGTGAGTCACGGCATGGACCAAGAAGTGGAATTGTGATTAAAGACACAGTGCTGAGATATGGCCCTGCCTCCAGACAGAGATGCAGATGCACAACACAAGTCCTGGTTATGAATGAAGAGCTGATAATACCACATGAACTGTGGGTGTCCTTCAAAAATCCATGTGTGACCCAGAACAGCAGCAATGAATATCATTGGTTACAGAGAGGGTAATTTTCATAACTTTTCCCACTTGTTTTAGCCTGGATTTAGGCCCTTTGACTGTCTATCTGCATGAACAATTATTGGTCCACTGCAAATGAGTCAGGCAAAGAGGAAGTAGATCCTAAGTCATTAAGTTCTTGCAGGTTGCATTGGAATGACTCCTGATCAAGGGTAGAGATCCTCTCTGTGTTGGTCTCTACTGGACACTCTTGCCTTGTGAGTTCAGTTCCCAAGGACTCAGATTTTACCTGCAGTACAGGAGAGCTACACTTATTAGATATGAGAGATTCCTACCACAAACACACAAGTAAAGGAATAAATCAGAAGGATCACAGCATCCTTGTAACCTACCTTGTATTATTTCCTTAAACATCTGTTACAGACCACTGTCAAAGTAAGATAATTGCTAGAAAAATGGTCTGACTCAGTGTGGTTTTCTTCATGAATCCTGAAACAGGAAGAAAATACAAATAAGCCTTGTGCCTTCCTGCCCTTCAGAGGGGGAAACTCTGCATTGTCCCCCTCCTGCTGTAAGTGGAAACAGGCTGCTCATGGAAAGAAAGTCTGTTCTGGGATGAAAACATCTGGCTCAGCTCAGTCTTACCCAGCCCAGCCTGGGATTTGCACCAGTTGTTATCTGAATCTTCTGAGTGCTTGTTTCCATTCTGCCAAGGCTAGCACCAAGCTTTAATCCACACTGGGATGTTATTCACAGTGTGCACATGCAGGCACCCAGCTTTTATTCATACTGGGATGTTATCCATGTGTGCACATCCAGGCAGGGGTGAGGAGGACTTGGTTAATTGTGGTGATGGCTGATTGCAATGACAGCTCTGTCTCACCATCAGTAAGCTCGAGGCCAAACTGCAACATATCTACCTCTACCTAAGCACCTGTGGTCCAGAGCAACCCTGTCTGTCCTGGATACAAAGGATTTCAAGGTGAGGGTGCCTGTCTTTAGACTGAGCTTTTTCCTTAGCTCCTTAGATGACTTTGGGCCATGCAAAATATTTTAATCTGTACATGTCCTGAATATTAGTGGTCAGCTCTGCCCCAGGCACATGGGACTGAAAAGTGATGGTGCTACTTGCATGTAGTGGCTCCTTGGATTACCCTTTGCTTCCCAGTGGCATGGAATTGGGCAGGATTTATTTTCCACTGACAGAGGAAATGTCTGTGATTACTTTTTTCCCTGTACAGCCAGTTTTCTGTGTGAGACAACTCAGGTCACAAGTCAGCCAGAGTGGGATGTTTGCAAAAGACACAGACCCCAAAGAATTTGCCTGCTTTGCTTGTGACTGTAAGGGTACATGATTCAACATGTTACAGGACTATGACCCAGGGCACTATCTAGGGAGATTTTGAATGCAATGCTGCTCTCATTCACTCTGGTATAAAGCTGTTGGTTCTTTCCTGGTGATTACAGAAACACAACTGGCTCCTTTTTTGGTATGAATAAATCACCAGGGAAGTGAGCTGAATGATGGAGGAAATCAGCAGAGTTTGCTCCTTGCTCCTTTCTGCCAGGTTAAGATTGCTGGATGTACAAACAATTCCTGCACAGAGCTGGTGGCCAAATGCCACCCAAGCTAGGCATCAGAGGCAGAAAAATCAGCTTTGCTTAGAAAGAGAAGGACAAGCATGGAAAATCCCCCTAATTATTGTGAATTGCAGCCAAAACCACTTGAAAGCAGAATAGTTCATGCTCATTAAGTAGACTTCGTAGGTTGAAAATGTCATGTTTAATTAGCAAATAATTTTCTTAAGGTCACACAGACAAACTGGTAAAAGGTACAACATTCAGCCACAGCAAGAGCCATGTGTCAAGGTTGCTGGAAGAAAGCTGAATGTGCAGGAACCTCAGTGGAGATGTGATGTCTTGGGAGCCCTGTTATTTCTTATGCACTGCTCTGATTTAAAGTGCTGATTTAAGAAATTAGTGTGATGGATGACATTGACTTCAGTAATCTCTTACACTCACCTATCCCCAGGTCTAAGAGAGAGTGCAAGGTGTGACGTGTGAGCAAATTCTGCCTTGGACTGGAGCACACACTGCCCATCAGGAATGAGCCTGGCCATGTGCACCAGGCAGGGCAGCACACGAGTGTCCGAGGCCAAGGGGCTGCTGGAAGTCTGTGCTTTACCAGATGAAGGTATTTCTGAAGGGAACACATCCAACTGCATAGTATGTCTGTCTGCTGACATCAATGGCTTGATATCACAGATGGAATTGATCCAGTCCCTCAGACTGGTTCATCTCAGAGCTTCTAAAGCAATTTATACTAACAGTTGGATTCACTCTTCTTGCTGCTTTCCCCCTTGGTTTTGTTCTCCCTTGTGTCTCTTTCCCACTTCATCCCCTGGCTCCCTGTGCAGATCCCTGCACTCCTCTGCCCCCCTCCTTTTCCTGCCACATGTGGAGAGGATGACATCCCCCTGCAGCCACCTCAAGGCCTGTGTCTGCAGTGGGAGCAGAGCAGCTTCCTGAGGGAGAGGGGCCAGACAGCACAGCAGTTCCTCCTCCTGCTCTGGCTGTGCTTCAGAGCGCCGGGGCAGACAGCCCTGCGCGAGCGGTGCTGCCCACATGGCTCTGTGCAGAGGCAAGGAGCCGGCTGGAACTAATCAGGATTACACCACAATTAAAGGAAAGACACAGAGAGAGTGCCCTGCACAAGGGAAAGAATGGCCATGAGGTCCCTGAGGCCCTAATCTGCACAGAGAAATACTGCTAGAATATCACAGTGCTCTTTATCCCGGGCACTTGCATGTGTTTTCACTAAGACTCCTATTGCTGCCCTCTGTGTGTCTCAAGCAGAAAAAAATTAGAGTTTTCTACATGCAGGGTAAAAACTAATATGGTTTATCAGGGCCTTGTCAGTATTTTAGATAAATTTTTTATGTCCTGCTTCTAGTTCCACGTTACTGCAGACTCTCCAAACTGTTCTGGACTGCTTGCTGTGCTCTGATCTCAGGAGACCTGTAAGCAGTTGTTAGCCATGTGTACACTGCTGGCCCATCTTACACACTCCACCTATTCATCAGTGGCCAAAATATGCCCTGCAGCTGGTCTGCTTCACTTTCTGTGCTCTGGCTGCTTGCAATTTATTTTCTGTAGTAGAGACAATTGTTTTTATTTTTTTGTTTGGTTCATATGCAGCCAGTTAGAGAGGCAATGTGAAGAAACATGCTTTGATAGAACAGTATTTACTAAACATACACATTTCGTGCCTGAGTCTATACATCCTGAAGTTTCTGGAGTGCTCCCTTGCACAGGACATCACGCCAATAGAAAGCTTCCCAACTTTTAAAGAAATACCTCCTCGTTGCTCTAAGCCAGAACAGAGCACAGGCACTTGTATTCTCTTTCATTGAAACATAATTCTTTCATTCACCTGCATCACAAAAGGGAGTGGGAATGTTTGTGTACAGCAAAACAAGACAGAAAAGAGATTGCTGGGCAGGGTGTGGGGAATTATTTCAGTTTCTCTTCTGCCAAAAATATTTCATTTGGGTGGAAAGCAGAATATCACTTCTGTGTGAAAGCTGTTGGCCACCTATAAACACAAAGCCCAAAAAGCATCTTTCTTTCTGTTATATAAATGTCTTTAAATCCTCCCCATGCCTCCAAGTAAAGGGCTGAAGGGAGCAATGTTTTCTGACATATTTCTTTTAAAACTAATCGAAAGTGCACTCTTTTTTTTTATTAATGTCATGCTTTTATCTCTTCTATTTTTGGGGGGGAACACCATTTCTGAATGTGAGGCACCCGAGCCCTGCAGAAACACAAGCTCTGGTTTGAGATGGACCTCGGGCTGTGCAGGACCATCAGGTGCTGCTGTGGATGAGCAGCCACAGAGCTGGGGGGAGTTTCCAGTCAAGGCAGTTTCAGTCTCTCACATACGAGCTCCAGACAGACTAACCACAACCACAGGCTATGGTAACTGTGGCAGCAGTGGGGAGGAAGCAAGGCACATCTGGCCTTTGACTTCCTTTAAAGAGATTTGGGGTTAGGTTGTATTCAGCTCCTTTCCCCCTCTCTCTGTTGGCTCTCGGTGCTGCTCTGTAGGACTCGGAGACAGACAGGATTTGAAACCACACAGCTCAGGGTGCCAGACCAGACAGACACCAGGGGCAGCCCAACCTCTGCTGTGCCCTCCTGAGGATGTGGTTGAGAAAGGGAGGGCTGCCTTCGTTACACTGCCTTTCCCCTTCTCCCCGGATAATGGAGTTCATTTCTGTGCAGTTTCCATCTCCCCCTGCTCCCCAAATTGAACACACCCTCACTCGGGGACACAAAACCATCTCCATTCACAGGACACATCTTGGGCAATTAGGAATTTGCTAGGCAGGATGTCACCTAGCCACATAAGTCTCTTTGTCTGCATTTTTTTGTTTTTTCTTCCTGGCTGATGGAGATGTGGTTTGTTTATTACTATATTTTTTCCCCTTTTATTCTAAGGAAAAGTGTTGGAAGTACAGGATCCTTAGAAGGAGTGAAGTGTAGCAAACACATTAGGAAGAGGGATCAGCAGTGGCTGGATTAGGCAAGGCCACTGGAAGTGTTATTTAATAATTCCTTAGCAGTGTTCAGGAGCAAAACCCTAAGGATGTCTGTATCCCTGCCTGTTACAGAAGTAGGGAAACTGAGGCACAGATCAATGAATTGGCTCACTGAATGGCAGTCAAAAGGCCAGTGTAGAGTTAGGAATTGAGCCACAGTGTCTTGAATTGCAGTTGAATTGCAGTCCAGAGCTCTCTTCACAGGGCCACGGTGCTTCTGGGTTTGGGTGTTGCCTGGTTTCTGTGTTACTCTGTCTGCACAGGAAGCAGTTTACTTGAGACATGAATAAACGTGAATAGTGCTCAGAGCTGATTTTTTTTTTTCACCCTGTTTTCCTTTTAAAGGACGGTCTCCCAAAATAAATGTTCCCCTGAGTCAGTTCAAGTCCTGCTAGGAAGTTTCCACAGAGTAAAGACCTTTACCATTAGAAATGGACAAATGGGTGAGTCAAAATTTTAAAAAAACTAGCCCATGATCATATAACTTTCTATATTAGGAATTTGTGTAACTGAGTCTTCTGCTCAGTAACTTCTGAGAATAGCCAGCATAGATACTTCAGGGAAAAACAACCCTGCCCTCCCTTTCACCTGCCCTGGGTGTCTATAAAAGACAATTGTGTAACGTTAATTTCTCTGTAATCTCAGCTGTCTCTTTGGGACCAACATCGTTGCCCTTCCAGCCTTTTCACTGCTGCCTAAAAATGGCCTAACCTTAATTTTAGTTTCCCAGCTGAGGTTCCCACGGGCTGTGACAAAGGGCTACTTGACACATGCAGCACTGCCCTTTCCTCAGTGCCTTCACTGGTGCCTCTGCTATGTCTTTTCCCCAGACTTGGGCAGTTTGTCCTGAGCAACTCTGAGTTGTGACGTTCCATCCCTTACGTGCTTCTCTCTGCTCTGACTAACTAGTAGGACCTGACTGGAGCTTCTTTGTTGCTTAACTTACACTAATTGTTGTCAAAAGGGCAGCACTGGCCAGGCACCTCCCTATTCTGTCTTTCCAAACCATGGTGTCAGGACAGGAGAAGATCCCAATGAATGATGTCATCATTAAAGTGAGTGTCTGTCCTTATGTTGAAGAAAGGAAAGGGAATGGGAATTGGAGAGGAAAACAGTTTGGAGACACAGGAGTTAATACCTCAGATACCTCTAGGAAGGGAGGAGAGTGTGAGACAGACAAAGGGTGGGAAATGCAGTTTCCTGATGGAAGAACTTTGGCTGACACATTTGCTGTGAGTAACACAGCCCCAGTGACCCGTGTCTGATAGCTATTTATAACTGCTCTTTATAACAATGATTCCCTTATCACGAGGCCATGGCTGGTGTCTGCACACCGAGCAGGGCGAGAAATCAACTCAGGAGCGATGTCTCTGCAACAAGAATAAGCAAATTGCCAAGAACCCTCTTCTCTGTGAGTGAGGCCATGGTCCAACACCTAATCAGTGTAGAAGGATGTTCTTGCTTGACAGTGTCATTTACTGTCTGTTTACCTGTGCCATCAGATAACTAGCACTGAAATGAGAAGTGTACAAAGCTTAGATGTAAAATTCCTAAAACAAAATTTATGAGACAAAAGGTAGTTGCATAAAGCAACTTGTAAAGCTTTTGTGTCCATCTATGAATTTCTCAGGAATCTTTAACAATAGAATATGTGTTGCATCTAGTTTGTTTGTATCATTTCCTGCCTTCCCAATCCGAAGAATTTCCTAGCAATCTTATCATACTGCTAAAGTTGTTCTACATCACATAATTACGTATCAGTCTTACATACTGTAACTGTGGTGTTCCTCCTTGTTCCTGAGCTGCATCTTAGACCCCAGCAGTCCTCTAAGAAAGACCAGGGCAAGGCCTGTAGTTTAACATGCTGATGTTCCTAATTGCTCCCTGAGTAGGACTATCTTCCTCCTACCTTTGTCAGTCTGTAGCCTTGTTCTGTGTGATAAATGCACTGATAGGAATGGTTGATGCTGAGTCTTCATTGGCCCACCTGTCAGGACTGCAGCAGAGGTGAGAAGTCTGTTACCTGGCAGACATGGTGTGAAATACAGTGGGAATCACAACATCCAATATTGTTAGGAAAAAATTGAAGCTTGAATAGAGACTTTTTCCCCCTTTTTTTTCTTTCTTTTTTTTTCTTTTGCCATCTTTATTTCCATGCTCAACTATTAATTAAATAGTCATGTTAAGAAACTAATGTTTTTATGTTAAATAACTTCAAATAGGAATAGCACTTGGCCTAATCTTAAACCTATAACAAAGGATTGACGGAAAGAATCCAGTCAAGCTTTGCCAGCCCAGAGTGGGTAAGAGATGGCTGCAAATCCACCAGGCTTTCTCACTGCCAGGACCAGGCCAGTCCATTTAAGCCTGTTCTCTCCCAGTCCTTGAGCATCTGCTGCCCTGGGAGGGGAGGGGAAGGTGTTTTTCCCATTCAGCCAAGTAGCACTGCTTGTGTGGTGAGAGAATGACTCAAAAATGCCTTGGAAGCTGTGGTGAGGGTGACAACATCACCCACCGGCAAGTGCGTCACTGCAGCAATCTCCATAAGCTCATTAAAAGATAAATCTTAATAACAAGACAGAATACAATGATACAGATCTCCAGCAGTAAGCCTGGGGAGGTGTGGAGGCTTTGGGAAGGGATGAAGGGAAAACGTGCATGGACACACCCAGGATCTGGCTCTGATGCTCTTAGGCAAGGTCCTGAGCATATGGGACCTATCACCTGAGCTGAGGGATTGGTGCCAGGGAGGGATGGCTTATTATTCTCCAGGTATGGTGGAAGGACTTAAGAGAGCCCAGAGAGAGCTGGTTGTGTCACTGCTATCCCTGGATGGGAGTAAGGGAAACCCAAACACAGCTGCAGAGCCAGCTGAATGGAGGCTGCACAGCTCAGCACAGGGCTCTAGGAAACCTTCCCCAACTTGGCACCGAGGTCTTGCTGCAGCTGCAAGGACTGTCCCCCATCCATCCCCCTGTACAAAGGGGCTGCATACTTTTGTCACTCCTATCATCTTTAAAGCCTCGAAGCCAGCTGCCATCCTGCTGCTGAGGGAGTGAGAAGGAGCAGTGGGGATCCTCAGTGCATCCCAGGTTTGATTAGTGCCTCCTCTGCTCACCAGGAAGGGCCGGGAGCAGCACACACCAGCCATGGCCATTGCATGTGCAGGCTCCCTCTGCTTGGTTCACAGTGCTGCCCACTTCTTTCTCTGTCTAATTCCAGTTCAAGTGCCTGGGCTGACATAATTTCTCACAGGTCAGATGGGCACAAGAGAAGAGGCCACAGTGACAAATCACAGCACTGATTGCTGGCAATGAGACCTCACACCTGAAGGGTTCCAAGATCTGCGAGTCACTGGACTGTGTTTTCTGTCCCTCTCCCTCCAAAAGTACTAGATTCACTTTATTAAAAAAGGTTGAAAGCAGAGAGCCTGGCATCCATGTCTCCCTAAAACCCTGCTAGGGGGAAGGAACATTTTCTCAGTGAGAGTGCTGGAGGATTTGGCTCCTTGACCTTTCTCTGACTTCTAGGATGAGCTAACATTTGGGCAGTGTACTTTCTGTTGGGATAATCCATCTCTAGTGACAGTGACATCTCTGTGTTCAGGGCTGAGGTTTGTAGGTCAGATGTTTGCCCAGTGCGTGGGATTCCCAAGAGAAAGTACAGTGTTTCTGCAAGCTGTTATTAAGCCAATTATGTCTGTAAAAATTTCTTTCCGGGTGGAAGGTTGAGGTGTTTCATGACATGTAAGTCACCCAAAGGACACAGATGGGTATTTATTGCCACAGGAGTCCAAGCTCACTCTTCCCCTTCTGCTCCCCCTCCATCACCTGCAGAACCGGTTCCCCCCTCCCAGAGGCAGTAACCCAAAACCCTGTGTGGCAAGAGAAGAGAGGGAAGAGCAGTCATGTCCAGCTCTTGATGTGACACTCCTTTCCCCAAAGGGCTGAGGGAAGATTTGACATGGAAACTTCCTTCATCCTGTTATCAGTGACTTGATCCCATCACTTTGGCTGCTGTCTCGGCCAGCCTGTCTCAGGGCTGTCCATGTTCAGGAGGGCTGGGATGTTAACAGCCGCCAGACATGACTTAGCCACACTGATAATGTACCAGAGAGCCACTGTCTGGTGAGAAGCACGAGCTGTTAAAAACCCACCTGATTCCTGTATCAATGCCAAGATGGAATCAAAATCATCTTGTGAACCCACTCTAGGGGTGCAGTTTCCATAAGGAAACCAAAGAGGTGGTGGAAAGCTCAGGCTCCGAGGCCAAAAATTGTCGTTACATTCCCATTTCAGCCCAAGAGATCAAAGAGATCCATAGATATTAACCCTCCACTAAATCAGTTTTATCCATAAACAGACCGATATTCTGGAACAAATCATTCTGTAACTCTTCTGTTTTCTCAACTAGATCTTTATCTGACATTGTCAGCTCAGGACAATGTCACCCAAACATTGCCTAACAGTGGACTGCACCCATGTTGCATAAAACTGAATTAATTGCAAGGAGCTGCAGAGATTGTATATCCAGTAATGCCTCACTCACTCCCTCACCCCTGAGCAGCTGCAGGCTCACTGCACTCATATTCTTTTGTATTCAAGGTGTGGTACAGATGTTGTCTCCTGTTACTGTCATGAATTAGTTCTCAGATTTATGAGAGAGTTGCTGCCACTCAATCATGCCATGCTGTCAGTAGAGTTTCATTGTGAATTTTACCTGCTGAATATGGATGTTTTTGCTGTTGTGGCAGAACGGAGGTTTGCCTACATCTCAGGCAATGGCCGAGCCATTCAGCTGCTCCTCACTCTTTTCAGGTCTTGTGGCAACAGGCAAAATCAAATTTATCCCAGAGTACTGAAAATTCCCAATGAGATGTGGTCAGTGGAACTCAGGTGTGGGATTAGACAGTCACCTTGGCTGCTGTTGTGTCCCATTCTCAAAACCTCCACTTCCACTGATAGGGCAGCTTCTTCCTAACCTCTAGTAAGTTGTGAATTCTGCCCTCAGGGCTGTGGTACCTGCATTGAGCACTTCAATGTATAAATAACACTGCACCTCATCATTTTTGAATGTTGTTTATACCCCACTGCCTGCCACGTCATGTGCTGAGGTTATAAATACGCTACTGCGTCTAGACTGGATCTAAACTTGGCATTGGGCACCCAAATTCATGAGAGGAGTGGTTTCATCTGTGAGCACAAAGAGGGTGCCCCGAAGTGTTTGATCAGGGGTCCAGAGGGGGCCTGCTCTGCTCCTGCCATGCCAGAGTAGCACTGGCCCCCACTTTCCAAAGGGGCCTTGGAAACTCTCTTCCTCCCCTGCTCCAAAGCTACTGGGCACCCAGCCCAAAGGAAATACCTGACCTTATCCTTTCCTGATGTGCTTCAATGCACCATTGAGTGCAAGAGGTCCGAAACATCACAGACTCACCTTCACCAGGCCAGACATATCCAAGCTGAGGCTGGGCTGGAGCTGGCGAGGCAGACTGAGATACCAGAGGGGTGGCAAATGGCTGCAAGAATGAGCTGGGAAGGAAGAACAAACAAGCATGAGCTGCCTGTTAAAGCCATGCTGATAGAGCTGCAGCAGCAACCTCTGCTAGTAAATACAGAGTCACGAGCAAAGCTGATGTATTTTCCCATGCAACATGAGAGTAATAATATGTATTTTGACTAAGGACAGTGAACCACTTCAGGCCAGATTGTCTGTAGCTATGTAAGGGAGACTGTGTGAACTCCTTCCCAATCCTGGGTTTTGTTTGGAGGCTGAGAACACTCTTGGCATATTATGGGGCTGTTCCATGATGGATGAATGACAGAACCGAGGATCACATCTCACATCGGAGCACTGGCTGTAAATACATTTTGGGCCGACATTGATGAAATCTCACTGGACCGTAACCTTAGTCAGCAGCATGTGAAAGCCTCCTTGACTCCTTAGGCTGCCTTATTGCCACACAGCATTGCTCCTCTCTCACAAAGGCCACAGCATTCCCTGAAGGAATAGGGAATTGGGACAGACTTTTTGTGGCTTGACTGTGAATGTGGAGCATCTCACTGTGGTTGTGGCATGTAGGCAGGCAGGGCCACAAACTGCAGGGAGCACAGAGCTGCCAGTCAGTCCCTGAGGAGTCCCTGATGATTTATTGAATGCAGTTAACTTTGGCAGGCTTTGGAAAGGCAAACCTGTGGTCACAATATCCCAAGCAGCAACACTGCTAGAACTGTGCTCTGGCTTGGGAGGTGAGCACATTTGATACAGAGGCTGTTAGAAGAGGGACACCAGGCTTGATACTGTCCTCTTTACCCAGATGATATTCCTTGTGAGTGAGTTGCCTGAATTATTAATCTTTTATTAGCAGTATGGGGTTGCTGAGTGCCTGCCACAGCCTGCCTTCCAGCTCCTTAACCCCTTGCAGGGACAGAGAGGCTCTGTGTGTTGAGTTCTTGTACTCAGCTCAGTCTGTGGCTCAGGAGGCACAGTGTGTGCTGCAGGACTGTATGTCTGGCTGTAGGTACTCCCAGTGTGTGTCAGAGCATGTCTTTTCCCAGAGGATACATCCCAGGGCCTGCCTTTGCAGGTAGGAGAGAGGATCCACAGGGAGTGGTGTGAGCTGGACTGCCTTTGCCTCGTGGCTTTGCCCGTGTTTGGGAAACCCAAGGGTGTGAGGGGTGGGGGGGATGCTGTGCATTTGGTGTCAGGCACTGTGTGCTGAATGAGGTGCCTGCCCAGGAATCTGGCTGGGGATGTTTCTCCTCCGAGCTCTCCAATATTCTGGGATGTCCTGGGGAGGCTGCAAAGCTCATTTCCTCAGCGCCTGGCACTAAGTCTGCTTCCCAGCTCTCCAGCAGCCATGTGAAGCTGCAGGGAGGCCATGAGGTGAGGCATGTTTGAGCTGTTACCTGGGCAACAGCTAAACACTGACTTCAGATAATAATTGTAAAATAACTTAACATCAGGGTGATGAGGCAGGAGGAGAGGGGGGCTGCCACTGCCCGTGGTCCCAGGGAGCCCCATAAAATCCTCGGTGAAAAGCTACTTGTGCAAGCCAAATTGGCTGAAGCCCAACCTGCACTCCGAGTTCTTGACAAACTGTACCCAGGCAGAGGCTGTGGTGTCCTGGTCCTTTCAGGTGGCCTCCTGCACCATCACATCCAGTCACCTGCTACTGCCTGCCACCTCTCTGTGTTGTCTTTGGCTTTAGTGAGACTCTGGATGACTCCACGAAACATCCAAAGGAAAGATTTACACAGAGACTGTTTCTCAAGGATCCCTGAGGCAGTACCTCTCGGCACACTCCTCAGAGTCTCTGAGCAGAAATCTGGGTCTCTTTCTCCAGAGAAATTGCTAGACTTTAGTCAATGAGAGGTTATTTTTGTGGTTCATCTTTGAAACTAACAGCAAAAGAAAGAGAAAGCGCTAGGGCAGGTTACAACTCAGCCAGTGTTGGACCAGTACTGTGGCTGGGTATGTGGGTATGTGTGAATAGCCGGGGCAGAAGATGACCTTGTTCTGTGTGGAATTAGCCTGGGTACTACGAGCATGGCCCAGCCAGAACTTGCATCTTGCTTTGCTGT
Organism: Anabacerthia variegaticeps; assembly: GCA_035583185.1. NCBI lineage: Eukaryota > Metazoa > Chordata > Aves > Passeriformes > Furnariidae > Anabacerthia > Anabacerthia variegaticeps. The sequence goes on from JAWWEW010000054.1 coordinate 6,600,020, forward strand.
GATTACAGTTTGGCTTGAACCCAGGGAAGCAGACAGCTGACCTTGGGTTTTTCAGATGCCTCAGGAATGGGAGGGAGGAAAGAGCAGCTGTCTGTGCAGAAAGTGGCAGCCTTTCTCCCTCAGGTTCTTTGCCTGTGCTCCTGAGCAAGAGGAACCAAGACTTGCCTCGGCTCTGCCCGCTGTGCCCAGGTGATAATCCACGGCCAGCTCTGGCACAGCTCACAGGGCACAGAGGACACAGGAGGTCCCGCAGGGGTGGTTGCTGCAGTTTGCCCTGGCTGCACTGCATTTCCCAAGGACATTGTGCATGAGCTGAACAACAAAGCTGAGGCAGAGATGCTGCCCCAGCGTGCCTGGTCAGACACGCCCAGCACAGGAGGGTCCAGGTCCAACACAAGGGATTCTGCCACAAGAGCCATATCGAGACAAACCAAGGGGTTATTGCACAGAGTAAAGCATGACATAAACTTGTACCTAAGCATTCAGCCATTCTGCATCATGCACATGTGACAGTGCAGGACTTAGTAATTGTTTACTGTTCCTAGATTTACTGGAAAATGCCTTGACCAGGGCAGGTTGAATAATACAGTCATTACAAATGACGAGCACTGTTCTGTCTCTATGGTAAAGCTGGCCCTGGCGAGGACTCGCTTCCAGACAGATGGAGCTGCAGCATTAGGTAGTCATGGGAGGGATGGGGCTGTATTTGACAAGCAGCATGAGGTCACTTTTTCAGTCCCCTTTGGGTGGGATATATCAACAGGCTGCCATTTGCCTTGAATGCAGTGACTAATTTATTTTTTTAAATCCACTCGTGCTTCCTCCCCTTCCCTCTTAACCCGTTCTCATCCCTTGCCTTTCCTCATTGTTTCAGTCAGAGATGACAAAGGATGGTGAACTACATCAAATAAAGACATTTGCCAAGGAGCCACCTGTTTCTCACAGTAGCCAACACACAATAAGGTCACACGCTAACATATCCTACAGTCAGCCACTTACCAGCTCCCACAGGCATCTCTATACATCCATAAAATAGAAATAACTCTACTTTTACCTGCCTTACCCCTTAGACTGAGAACAATGTAGGTCTTGACAATGGGATTAAAACTGCACTGGAATCCTGGGGATCAGATGAAAAGATACCACAACTGCAGTGGCATTTAGGGCACATTTCAGCCAACAAGACTGAAGTGCCCACAGCACAAAGACATCACCTGGCGCCAGGTTTCATGTCCCATAAGGCACAATAAATGGCACAGGAAGAGAAGGGATGGGCTGGCCACTGACCACAGGCATTCCATAGGCAGATTTATGCTGCAACTGCAGAGAGCCTGGATCTGCCCTGCTCTGCCTCTCCTGCATGTGGTTAAGAAAAGAGCAAGAGAAGGAGAAAGGAAATTAACACAACAGAGAACTTGACATAAAAGTGTTTTATATCATCTCCTATAAAACAACCCATAAATCCCTGCCCTCCTGCTCCACCCCTCACATGTTTTTCATTTTGCTGGCTGGCTGAAAAGCAGAGAAGTGGAGGGTACAAAGCACATATGGGAGAGGCTCCCCCATTCCCTAGATGCCCCCTACTCACACCTTGTCCCTGTAGCACTCTTCTCCTGAGTAATCACAGCATGGAGGAATTCAGCATCTGTCTGCCATTTGCATAGCTCGAGTTCCTCCCACTTGTGATCTCTGCCCCTCCAGCAGCACCCTCAGCCATTGCCCAGTGCAGGGGAAGGCACTGGCTTGGGCAGAACTTCTCAGCCACCAGCACAAACCCTGCGTAACTGGAACACACAGTGGAGCCAAAATAAATAAGTTCCTTTAGGACACATTTCAGGACGAAACTGATCCCATGCTGGTGGCCCCAGCAGAGCAAGAGCTCCAAAGCCTTGCATGCACAACACACACCAGTGCAAGGTGTGACAGGCAGCGCAGAGCCCCATCTGACAGAGTCCTGGCTGCCAGGGAAGGAACTCATCTCATACAGGATCCACAGCTCAAAAGGATGCCTGTGTGGGCATCACTGAGTGGCCTGGATGTGAATGAGGAAGCTCTTACATCAATGACACTGAGGCAGCCCTTCAGCATCAGGAGAAAGGGAAAGGACTGAGCTTTGACAGATCCTTGTCTCCAGACTTGGTCCCCAAAGACATCCCAAGATATTTGAGGGCATTGCAGGTTATTCCATAGTTCTTGGGAAAAGCAGGTGAGGAGATTCTGGAAGGATTTGATAATGGACAGTGTCAAATTTGTAGAGAAATAGGCAGGGCCCATAAAGCTGCAATAGGACAGACAGTCCTTGAGGGGTTTAGTGCTGTATGGCAAGAGCCATGTTGGCTCATTGTTCCTGCATCCAGATTGTAACACTGCAGAGCATATTTAAATGGAAATTCTCATCCACTAAATAAAAAACAAACCCAAGAAAAAATATGTTCAAACTGCAGCAATTACTGCTTTTGTTTCTATAAAACCTAATCCAACTCTTGGGCTGTTAGACCAAATCTCTTTAAAGCCATGCTGGACAGAAGATTACTGAGATAAATGTGAAGGTCACCCAGAGCTTTACTGTTGTAGTTAGAGCTGTAATTTCAGGGGGTCTGTGCATGGGCTTCATGCATGTCAGGGGTGAGGTAAAGGAAGTAGTCCTGGAATAACCCAGTGGACCCTGTACAGTAAGGAATGGAAAATGCTTGGTTACAACCTTGTTACTTAATTCTGGAGTGAGGACAGCAAAGATCAAGACTCAGGAAAGGTTGGAAAGGATTGTCTAAAGCTAAGCTAATGATAATAATAAAGCACATGTGGAAGGTAATAAAACTGGTGGGATGGGCAGCCATTTCACTGAGCACTTTATGCTGATGTTAGCTAATAAAACAGCAGAGCATTTGGTAACTGAGCTTGTCTCCTGTGCATTCCACCCTCACTTACACTATTTAATTCTTCTTTGAAAAACACACTTTTTATTTTTAAGGGAAAGATTGAACGAAGTGATGATGTGCAAATCCAGGGAGGTGAGAAGTATTGTTGAGATGAAGGATATTTCATTTCATTCTTGCAGGTATTTTGTTAGATAAACTGCAGAGAAGCACAAACACAGGAAACAAAGATATTCAGAGCACTGTCACACTGAAAATGTTCCTCCCCATGTTTCTGCTGTAATTACAGTTGGGGGATGACAAAAGCATGTGGGTGATGCAGGCTGTCACCATGATATTGGGGTTGAAACTGGAAGCAACTCTAATCCTGCTGTGTAACAATACACTGTTCACTTGCATTACAGCCTTGTCTTTAGACCTCAGCAAAGACCAATGTCCCCAATGGCTGGTCTAGTTCTGACAGTTTAGTTTGGAGAAAGGGAAAGAGATGTGTGGAAGGTGCAGGGTATGGTTTGTGACTCTCCTGCTTCGTTGTGCTGGAGCTGGAATGTTCCTCTCAGACTGGCGTGCTGCCCTGGGAGGGTGGGAAGCACTGAACTGGACCCTGTACCTTTTAAGTTCCCCACCCAGCCCACTCCCCATTCACAAGATGTTTGATCCCTGAGCTCACTCCTGAATGGGGTCCAGGTAGCTCCTTCGTGCTTCAGCTGCTCGTCCTGGAGCTCTGGATCACAGACTCCCTCCCCATATGTTTCCTATTAATCCTAGTCTTGCCTGCAGAGGAGCTTGCTATGAGGATGGAGGGAAGTGGGTTCACAGGGAGGGATGGCACTGCTCTTTTCCATTGATCCCCTTTTCATTCTCCAGCAATCAGCATTCTTTCTGCCTATATTTAGCTATATACCCTGTATTTGGTTGTTTAGGCTGTATTTTCACTGAACTGCCAAGGCTCTGCTCATCCAGTGCCCTTCAGTAATGCTGGCTCTTGGGAAAAGACCCTCATGGGCTCCCGATACTCCTCACAGACCTCTGGGAGCTTCATGTATCCTATTGAGGTGTCTCAGCACTGTACTACAGGTCAGCCCTGCCCACAGGCCACCAGTATTTTCTGGTGTTTCCAGCAGAACCAGAGCTGGCCTTCCCATGGTCAGTGGTGGTGTCTCTCTGAGTTAGCCAAGGGCTCTCAGGGCTCTCAGTCACTCATTCCCACTGATCACACCTCCTGTTCTTCTAGAGAAGAAAACCCAAAAGACTGAATTCCTGACCTTAGTGGCATTCTCTTACCTCAAGATCCTGAATCCACTTCCATGGCATTGTGTAAAAAATGTCTTTTGCCAGTTATAATTTTACCCAGTTTCCTATTCCCTTGAATGCCCTTCTTGTTCCTGTGGTGGCTCAGCCTGCAGTGGCAGAATGACCAAGCAGCTGCTCCTCAGTGTCCTGGCCCTGAAGGTGGAACTAAACCTATTTCAGCAATCACAACATGTTTAGAAACAAGTCTTACAACAACACAGGCCCTCCATGTGCAGCATCCAAGCACAGCTGACTGACAGAGTACATGTTGTGACAGACAACTGCTGACCTTTGGGCAGGGCACTCTCTGCCCAGGCCTCATCCCTGCTCGTGCCCACTGTCTTTGTGCTTCGGCTTTCCACGTGGAAAACAGGAGGAGTCAATAATCCCTCACTGCAGAAGGAGAGAGGGAGAAGGAATTCACAGCCTTTAGAATGTCCATTAAATCACTCGAAGCACTCTCAACAAAATTTTGCTGACAGAATAGCCAGGTGATGTGACTCTTCATCATGTTCTTGGATACTGCATAGTCTTCACTCTGATTTGGATACCCTTTTGGACATCGCTTCTCCCAAGGCTGCTCCCAAAATCTGAGCCATGACCTCGGCCGTTCCTAGGGCAGATGAGTGCTGTTGGTATGTTCATCACCACCAGAGCCATTTCTTTGATCATGCTCCTGGCAGGGATGCACTTTGGAAAGAGTATCAACCTCCCACTGACACACACTTGAGCAGGCTTCTAGATTCCTTTCACCAGGTGCTTTGGCTGATCTAAGTTCAAGTCTTCAGTGGTTTCAGGAAAGAAATATAATTCTTCATGCTCTTGCTTGACTGTGTTGCTGTTTTTAGTCTGATGCCAGAAAATAGCAGGGTTGCAGGCATCTACCTGTTGTGTTGGGCTATTTTACCAACATTTCACCAATCTGAGGACTTGAGACAGATCTGTTACAGGGATGTCAGACCCATCTCCAGCTGCACTCAGTGAAAAAAGAGTAACTGACTTCAGTGGGAGCTGGATTGGGACCTAAAGCAGTGAATGCAGTGGTGCTGCAATGTCTTTCATCTCAAAGATGCTGGGTGAGATCCAGACTAGGCTGGTAATGGTTGGGAAGCTGCCAGCTGTTAATGATGTGGAACAAGCTGGTGAGTCCTTGCTCCACTTTGTAGGAAGCCACCAGACAAAACAAGTCCCAGGAATAGTTGGCTCAACCCTTTCCTGGTTGGGTTCATTCTGTACTGGCAAGAGAGTAATTTAGGAACTTCGCCTGATGTGGCTCCTGTGGTGTCTGATCTGTGGAAGCCACAATGCTTCTGTGCACATTTATCCTCATGAAATTCCCTAGAAATACTCCACATGCTGTAACAACAGTGTCTGGAACACAGTGTTTTCCCAGGTCTGGCCCACTCTCCCGGTGCTTTGATAGGCTCACAGTACAACCACAAACCCTGTGATTGCCCTGCCTGGACCCACATGCCCTGTGCCCACCTGCACTCTGCAGAGCCCCCTCTCCTCACCCCACAGCTGAAGGGCACCCTGTGCCAGAGGGGCAGACACACCACACTGTGTGGTACCCCAGGAGCTCAAATTCAATGGATGGAAGGAGCAAGAAAGAGATGGATTCTCCAACAATATCCCACTGGACATATGAAGCAGTTTGGGGGATTGGACAATCAATGCTTTTCCCAATACCAGAAAAATTTGATGGGGAAGGAGAAGCACTCCAGGGCAGCCCATGTGCACAACCGCTGAGTGAACAGGTACAGGAAAACACACCTCCTCATTCCACCTGGATGAGGAAAATGGAAATCAAGGTGATGATGGCCAGGGAGGAGGTAGTACTTTTTGCTGGCTGGGTCAAACAAGTGAGGTGCCCAAACAGTGCCCATGGCCCTGTGTTCCAGGGCTTCAGAAAAGTCAGCAATGCCTGAGATATTTAGAACTGATCTGCCCTAGATGTGTTTGGTGAAGAGGAACAGGAGCCACAAGACAGAGTATTCTCAGAGTGTCCAGAGTGGGTGATAGGCATATATAGGCAAAACTGGAGGTGCAGTCAGAGACTGCACAGGATCTGTTAAAGATCAAACCTTGCTTCCCCGATCCCTCACTGCTCTAAGGTGACTCTGCTCCTAACATTGCTCTTGCAGTGCTCTCTGCTGGGGAATGCGAGGTAGAGGCAAGCAGGGCTGCGAGCATCCTCTAGCCTGGAAGGCAAACAGCCTCCCAGGCTCCGGAACGACGTGTAAAGCTCGCTCCAGGTTTCTGGCAGATGCAGGAGCAGGTGGCATGACTACCTGGAGCCATAATGTGCTGCTGTTCTGCCTGTGCCCGTGCTCCCCGGGCTTGGAGCACCTTCAGGCTGCCCCAGCTGGAATCCGTGTCCCAGCCTGCTCAGGGAGCAAGGCAAGACAGGCTGGCGCCACGGTGGGTACTGCAAACGGGGGATTCCACCAGCTCGCCTGCTAAATCAGAACACCACAGGCTGTTGATCACCCCGCCGGGCCCTGCTGAATGGGTTTGGTGATGCGACAGCACTTTTGTCGCCCCGTGCTCTGCGGTGTCACCCCGGGACGGTGGCAGCGGCGCCAGGGTGTGCTGCGGGGGCGCTGCCACCAGAGGGCGCCACGGGCACGGCGCGCTCCGGGTGCGCCGGGAATGGGGGAAAAGGAGCAGTTTTAACCATAATAGCCTAATATCGTACCCTGATATAATACCTAATATCAAACCCTAATACCTAATACCTGGTCCTAACCAGTGGTGGTGTGTTACTGGGGGGTCCTCCCCACTAGGAACTATTCTTTAGGGGCTGCAGTGCCATGAGAAATGGGGGAAAAGGAGCAGTTTCAACCAAAATACTCTAATATAATACCCTGATACCTAATACCTGGTCCTAATCAGTGGTGGTGTGCTATAGGAGGGTCCTCCCCACTAGGAACTGTTCTTTAGGGCAGAGCACTCCATAAAAAGCCTGTAGCTGCTTTACTGTCGTTGTAGGAACCCTCAACAGCTTGCAGCGTGTTCCCAAACACTCCTGGTGGGGATGAATTGGGGTCTGTGGTTTTGTGCCCTACAGCAGAGAGAGGACTAAGCAGGAAAGTGGTCACAGGTGGACACTGTGGGTAGTTTGCACAGTTTCTCTTACTGAGGAACCTACATGAGCTGCTGCATTGTATTAAATTCAGCTGAAATCTGTGAACACCTAAATTGCCATGCTGGGCTGGAGATGTTGATGACTGAGGAGCCAGCTCTGGCAGTTCTGCTGCCCACAGCCAGACACCTCCTGAATTGCTTCCACATGGATTACAAGAGCTCAAGTACCAAACTTCAATGGCTGCTGTGTGTTGCCCAGGGAGGTTTTGGATGCCCTTTCCCTGGAAGTGTTCAAGGCCAGGCTGGATAAGGCCTGGAGCAGCCTCTTCTAGTGGAAGGTGTCCCTGCCTGTGGCAGGGTGTTTGGTTCTAAATGGTCTTTAAGGTCCCTTACAACCCTTAACATTTTGTGATTCTGTGATTCCATGTGTCTCTGGCAGTACCAAGGGGCATAAAGTGAGTGAAGATGCTTCTGTAGAAATCAAGTATCTAAAGATGTCATCATAAACCTGCTAAGTCTTCCATGGGGCAGACAGGGACATGCTGGGTTGCAGTCTGCCCTTATGGCTCTTTCCTACTCCTGCCCATCTTTGCTTTTGTATGGGCCATAGGCTGCAGAGGGTGCACCACACTGAAATCATACACAGTATAAACTTTTACTGACCTTCATCTGTCCTGCCCCAGCCTGGCCAACATGGAAATAGAGAAAGTGGAAATCAGGCCTTACAGTTTTAACACTGAGCACTGTAACATGACCTGCCATTGCAGGCAGTGCCCCACTCCAGGGCTGTGTTTAAAAACAGCACAGCCCCAGACACACATCCTTCCCCCGGCCTCAGATCCCAGACAGCCCTGCTGCAGAGCCTTGTCTGGAGGCTTTTCTGGGAAACTCTTTGATGAGTGGCTCTCTTGAGCCTACGCCTCCCACACACCCCCTGCGTGGGCTGGCACCCAGACACAGCCTGGGCTCTCTCTTCTCCCTGGCAGCTGCTCCTGCTCCCACCCAGGAATTCCCACTGCCCTGCTACCAGTGGGCAGCAGTGGGAGATTCTTCCCTGTGTGCAGTTTCAGGGCAGGGAAAGAGCAAAGGAACAGCAACAGGATGAAACAAAGGGAAAGGACACCCATCTCATGTGCATGTTCTGAGAGTCCCCATGGGCTCCAGTTGTTTAAACTGACTTTTCCCTCCTTCTCTGCACCCAGAAGGCACAGCTGCTTCTCTCCTGAGCCACCTGCCTTTGTGCCTTTGTAGTTTAGGGGTGTAAATGAGACTATTTGGCCCAGTTTTCCCTGGGACTCCTGATATATATTTGCAGTGTGCATGTGTGCCACTGCTGTGCTGAGCTGGAAGTCTCCTTACAGCAGGTTGTGTGGATGTTACCAGGTGCCACAGATGCGTTTCTCAATGCTTACACCTACTTGGAAGTTTTTGTCATTGTGATAAGGTCAGAGGGCTTTTTGGCTGGTGAGAGTCACTGTAAACAAGGTGGGCTTCCAAAGATCATAAGGTGGTTGAATCAATACCTTGAGCTAACAAAGGAGATGTGTTACTAGAGTCATCTGTGTCCTGATAATCCACAGTGGGTACCAGCTCCCTTCTCAGTCATCTCTCCAGATTTTATTATTCTCACACCCATTTGTACCATCCGATGACTTCACACTTTAGAGAAAACTCTTCATTTATTCACCATTTTACAGCCCCAGCATCCTTGATATATTTACCACAGCAAATCCATACTGCTGCCTGGATCTTGGAGACAGATAGATAGATAGATAGATAGATATAGATAGATAGATAGATGTATAGATACATAGATATAGATATAGATAGATAGAGAGATATATAGATATAGAGATAGATATATAGATATAGATATAGAGATAGATATAGAGATAGATATATATAGATATTCTATGTCATTCCAAAAAGTAACTCTGTAGAATCTCAGTGATGATTTGAGGTCCTCAGGAGGTTTGAGGACCAGGGGCAGTGTCAGTGCCCTCACACACAGCCAGCACCTGCTGTGACATCACAGCTAGGTGTAATTCTGGGTGCATAGTGACATCACAGGTGTGATTCTGTGTGTGGTGATGTCACAGCTAGGTGTGATTCTTTATGTAGTGACGTCACATATGTGATTCTGTGTGCGGTGACGTCACACCTAGAGGTGATTCTGTATGTGTGGTGACGTCACAGGTGTGAGTCCGTGTATGGTGCCGTCACGGGCGAGGCGGGGTTCTGTGCGCGGTGACGTCACCGTGGATAGGCGGGGCTTGCAGTTGTGACGTCACGCTCGCTGCCCCGCCCCTCCCGCCGTGCGTCACGTGCGCGCGCGGGGCCCGTTCCGGCCGCAGCTCCCGCCGGGGCCCGAGCGCGGCCCGGGGACGTCGCCGCCTTCATTACCATCACCATCACCTTCACCATCCCCTTCACCGCCGCCGGCCATGGCGGGCGGCCCGCAGGAGAACACGCTGCTGCACCTCTTCGCCGGCGGGTGAGTGCGGGCCCCGCCGGGACCGACGCGCCGGCTCGCGGTGCCGCGGGCGAGGGCCGGGCTGGGGACACTCCGGACCCAACCGCTGTGCCCGCGGGGACTCCCGTGAGGGACCCCCTGTGCCCTCAGGGACCCTCCAGAGCCCCCCCTGCGCCCTCAGGGACCCCCCAGACCCCTCCTGCGCCCTCAAGGACCCCCCAGACC
>JAWWEW010000054.1:6610073-6664093 GCA_035583185.1 Anabacerthia variegaticeps
CCCCCCAGACCCCTCCTGCGCCCTCAGTGACCCCCCAGACCACCCCTGTGCCCTCAGGGACCCCCCAGACCCCTCCTGCGCCCTCAGGGACCCCCCAGACCACCCCTGTGCCCCCAGGGACCCCCTCCCGAGGGTCCCCCGTGCCCCGGGGCCGCCTGGAAGGAGAGGGCCCTCCGGAATTCGGGAATACACCCGGCGGGCCGGGCCGGGAGGGCCGGCGGGGCCGCCCGAGGTCGCGCTGGCACCGGTGTCGATCACAAACCTGTGAGGGAATCGCTGTAAAAGAATCGCTGCAAACACCGGGTGGCTCCTGCTGAGTCAAAGGGGGAGCAGAGCGGGGTCACCCCCAAAGCGCTGTCCGGCTCCGCAATCCGGCACGGGCCGTGGCTTGGTGTGCTGAAAGGAGGGTGTTTGATCAGAGTTTGATCAGCGTTTGATCAATGCTTGAATAGTGTGCGTGGGTGGCAGGTGAAGTGCGGGTGTTGCACGGGGGCTGGGACTGCCTGAGCCCTGCAATTACACCGAAACGACTCCCAAAAGCGAGAGGGAGAGTTCCAGAAGGTCCTGCTTGTGTTCAAATGGCCTGGCATTCCAGGCCGCTTTCAAGTTCTTGCTTCAAGAACTTGTAAATGTATTGTTTTTGTTGTGCTGAAAGCGTAAAGCAACAGCCCTGGCCCACAAACCACCAGCCAAAAACCCTTCCAAAAACCCACATTAATTAACTTATGGCAGTTACGCTAATAGTGATCCAGTAAGAAAATTTTATGGTGTAAACTAAGTTTTAATCATCTGTTGTGCAGATTAAGTGCACTTTTGCCCTTGTCAGAAATATTTTATCTTGAGTTTTTAACAGCTTAAATTATCTAAGTAACAGAATATTCCATAATGCTTGTCAGCTGACAGTAGTTAGGAAGCCAATGTGAAATCTGTTGTCAGTTTAAATCTGTTTAATAGTAGACCATTGTTTTTTGTGTTGCTAAAAAGGGGACTTCAGTCTCCTCTGACACGTCCCTGGAGCAATAGGTTCATTTAATGTAATATTAAACCAAACAAAGCCAAGTTTTTCAGAGACACTTCTGCTGGCTTGAATACTCTGCACTAAGTCCTCTCTCCCCCTGCCTTCCCTAGTTGCATCAGAGCAGTACCTGGAACCTGAGACAAAAGCTTGACCTGAGTGTTCACATGGAACTTCTCTGGTAGCCGAGCTACCAGGCGTTGTTACTCTGGTAGTAACAACGCCTACCCAGAGCTCTTGTGTCCTCATGTAACTCATCAGACTATAAATAAATAGGAATTTTAAACTCATCAATGTTTTTATCTAGTGCTGGGTGGTCAGCATCTTCCTTAGTGATTTATTGTATCCTCTGCCTTCTCCAAGGATCCCAGTAAATACTTCCTGCAGCAGGCCCAGCAAAACACCAGGTGCAGCCTGGTTTTGAGAGACCCTACAGGGAAAACACAGTAGGGAATATTCCCCCTGACCACTCTGGGGGGATAGGACTGATCTGGTTCTGAAGCAGAGATGAAGATGCAGCTCAGAGGAAAGAGATGTCCTTTTAGGGTAAACAGGCCTTTAAAGGTTCATTGCTGGACCTGTGTCTGGTTGTGCATATCTTGTTATTTAAAGGGACAAAGGAAACTGTACCATCATTTCTGTGATGTTACAGAGAGGAAAATGAGACAGCAAATTTAGTTTTCTCCTGCACCAGCCAATGCTGAAGTGTGTGGCCCCACACACACCTGCCTGCTATCCCGTTTATCTCTGAGCTTCCCCATTTCAAGGCCCTGAATTCCCATATTTTCTGCATGTGTGCACATTTGCTAATGCTGTTACTGCTTTTCAACTGACAAATGCACTGCTTGAGGCTCACTGGACAGAAAAAGAAACAGAACATCAGTTTCAAACTGGTGCCTAAGCTATTAAAATGCTTTTCTTTACATGTTGTGGGAAATAGGGGATGTGTTTGGAGAGGTGCTGGGCCAGCCCGCTGACAGGCAAGCTGGAAACCCAAATCATGCTGGATAAGAGGCTCTGTGCCATGTCTGCCTTAAGCATTTTGCTTTGTGGTAGTAGTAGTGGTAGAGAATGTCTGCTCAATAAAGTCTGATTAAAGGAGCTCAGCTGTGATAATATTTTGCTGCATCTGTTACATCCCAAAGGAATTTTAGGAAGAATTAATGTGTTACTGCTTGATTAATAGTCTTTTTCCTCAGTTCTTCAAATACCTTTACCTTTGCACTTTATTTCACAGAGCCCTGTTAGAATAAATGCATTGTACTGTGACATAAAGCTGTTTGCAGTACCAGGACCTGGGATAAAATTACCCATATAGCCAAAGGAAACGTCGGAAGTTCAGAATACTTTATAAGTCATGTAAGATGCCAACCTCTGTTCACTTGTAAAGTGTTTTCTGCAGATAAAACAAGAGCAGCCCATTCACTTGAAGTAATTTTGGTGGAGACATTACTGGTACTACAATGGCTTTCTGGGAAGATGGGGATGGGGTGTGGTGTCAGATTAAAATGTAATGCACCATGTCTATGTGTGCACAAACCAGACCAGCCTCAGATAATCTTAGTGGCCAGAACAGAAGTGTTTAGTGCTTCAGTCTGGGAGTGATGAAATGCACTTGAATGTTGCAAAGTGTTCTCCAGTTGTTGAAAGAGATGGTTTCCTATTAACCAGCTTATTCAAGGCAAACAGACTCATTGGCCCCTTAGTTTCTCTTAGTTCCTTTTAAGGCTTCCAATGGCAACAGCAAACCAAAGGGTCTTGGAGTTCTGATGGGAACACGGCTCTGAGGGCTGGGAAGGTTTCAGAGGCAGCAGACACAACGCTGCCTGAGTTGCACAACAGATACAAGCCTGTTTACAAGTCTGGGTTCCTGTTTCCCTGCTCAAGTGCAGTTGTTGCTTGTTTTTGTTTGCGAAAAGCTGCTGCAGCAGAGGTTACTCCATGTTGTCTTTCCAGCTGGAGTAATGCTGTTTACTACAGGGATTTCCTAACAGGTGGTATTTGGGGGCTGCAGTGCCCTTCATAGAACTGGCAAAGAGCAAAACCCGGGCAGAAGCTTTTAATCTTGAGTTCATATAGGCACTGTGTGATGCGTGTTCTGTAGTGGTTTGGGTCAGTCTGGGGGGAGTGTTGGAAGAAACCCGTGCTTGTGACTTGTTCTCTGTCTTGGAATTGAAGCCTAATCCCACAATTCCCTTGCTCCTGTGGCTCTGAAAAGCAGCCTTAAGTACCAAAGCCTGCTTAAGTCACCTGTCAGAGTTGGAGGCATTCTGTGGGAAGGTGGGTGACACCCAGCTGCTTTGAACTGAGGGCACAGTGACACCTGTCTCCGTGGGCACAGGTGGATTCTCTCAGTTGAAGCCAAGAGGCATTTGATGCTCCAGGTAACATTATTAGCTAGAAATTTATTAAAGGATCGATAACTCAAAGTTCATTAGGAACAATCTGCATTGCTGTGATACTCAGCTTCCTGGGGTATCTGAGAATGCAGCAGCTTGTTTTGTTTACAGTGTTGATAATGCAGTAATGAAACCTTAAAGATAGAACCTGCTGTGCATGTCGTGTTAGAGCATATGACATGGTTTAGAAAACCAGAATAATTTCAAATACGCCCACAACAAAATGTGTCAGGCTGGTTATAAGCTGTGATTTCTCTAACCAGACAGATCTGTCATCATTGCTTGTGATCTTGGTTAAGTCAGTGTACTCCACTGAAAGATCTTTGTTTTGCAGGATTTGCTTTAACATTCAACATTGTCTTGTTATTTATATTAAGAATATTGCTCTGTGATTAAATCTAGGACTGATGAAGTAAGCCTTACTTACTCTTAATTAAGATTCTTGTAATTTCTATCAATTGTGCTAGTGGGTGATGAGAATTTATTTCAAGTGCAAGTCATTGGTACATTGGGGGTGGAATTTGTAAAGATAGAAAGCTGGCAGCAAGGGGAAAATGAGAATTGGATTTTGAGGTGTGCATCTTCTGTGTGTTTTTTAAAGTGTTCTCTTTAATGGAAGTAAATTATTTTTCTGCAGCTGTGAATGTAGAATATGTTATGTATCTGTCCTTGTGCCACCGTGTTTGACCTGTTGAAAATAGTCTGACAAAATGTTCTCTTTTTAGGAAGGTTTCTATCTTTTCACTAGGGACAGATTTGGACACTGTTTTGGGATTTTTGCAAGAGGCTGGTGTAGTAAACACTGCTTAACATCTCTGGAACTCTTGGGCTGCACCGATGTATCAAAAGACCCCTGACTCACACCAGTATGAAGACTTGGAGGCTTTGCCTTGATTGCAGCATAAGATTTTCCCAGCTCAGGTTTATCTTGCTGCACAGCCCTGGCCCTTTCGGGGTCTGTGGCTGTTTATGTAGCTGAGGTTGTTTCTCTTTTCTTCCCAAATGCAGGCATTTGGAACACCCTGGGAATACAAAGTGTTTCTCTTGTGCACAGTGTGTTGTTTTTCAGGCATCTTCCCAGGGAATGATGTGTAGAATTCCCATGCAGAGGAAAATAATCTCATCTGAAAAAAACTGCCCAATACATCAAAGTCCTTACTTGAACTATCTGCAGTGTATTTATATTTGGGACATAGGGTGTGCACCCTGGTGACATTTGGAAAATTGCTGTGTTAGATAATGTTTTTTTTCTTAAATGTCACACTGACAACATAAACTCAGAGTTGTTAAAACTGGTGTTGCAGGTATTAACTCATTGTGCTGAGTATCAGAGGATGACATATGCATTGCCAGAAGTACTTAAATATTAAAGGCTGCATAAATTAACTGGATTAACAGACTAAAAGGATGAAAGGCGAGGAGTGGAGTAGGAAGGCAAGAAGACAGCTGATGCAGGAGGGAATATGCCAGAGAACCTAAAAATTGTATGGCAAGATGTAACTAGACTGAGCAGCTGGTAGTTCAGAAAATAGCAAATAGAGTTTCAGTGCTCTGAATTTATGAATAGTTGCTGTCAAAGTATTGTAATGTTCATAAATGTGAAATAAATGAGGATTGAACACAGTACACAGTAGTGGAGCATTGGTAGAGAAATGAATTGGGAATTAAGGCAATCAAATTCTCTTCATCAAGTTCCCACAGACTTACAATTGTTCTGAGTATGTTGTACGTGCTTGTGTCTGTATTGCATGTACATTTTAGGGAAGGAATCTCTGAGGATCTGGAAGGGGGATCCTCAAAACACTTTCTGCTCCAAGTTATTTGTGGAACAGAAAAGGTTTTGCTAGAAAGCCATTCCTGCCTGGCCCTTCCCCCTGAGGTCGCATTTCAGGGATACGTGAGCAATGTGAGATGCATCTGACACAACAAGGAGGCTGCCCTGGAGCCTGTCTGTCCTCCCAGCAGAGGGGTCAGCTCCCAGCCCTGGCTCAGTACACAGAATAATCACAGGCCTGATAAGCTCTGTGAGCACTGCCATTTCCCAACCAAATGACACAATTTCAGCTGCTGTGGACCCAGTTCCATCAATGACTCCGTGGCTTCAGTCAACACTCAAATCAGAAGTGTTTTAAAAGGGAGAAGGCAAAGTTCTTATGGTGTCTGTCCTGGTGGATGTATGGTTTGTTTTCATCCCTTTCAGCAGGGAAGAGGAAGGAGCAAGGACTTGGAGAAGAAACTCATTGAACAGAGCTGTTAAATCGTTGTCAGTCTCAGTGAAAACAGAGTTTCTTCTGTTGGATGCATTTAACATCTGAAAAGCACAGTTTGGGGTCATACTCAGGCAGAATCTTGCAGAACATGGAAGCTGTGGTGAGGAAGTTGTGTTCCCTGGCCACGAGGTCTGGGGTGTCCTTTTGAACCTTATAAAGACCTTCATTTCTGTGGTTGGAGAGCCAGGGTGGTCAGGCTGTTAAAAACTTGAGGTTTTTGGCAAAGAATGGTCTCTGTTGATACAAGACATACTGTTTCAACAAGCAAAATAAGCTTTACTGGCTAAAGCATTTATGACCCGGTCTGGATCTACAGCTGAGATCTTTTTGCCATTCTTCTGTTGCCTTTTTCCTCATGTTTGAATAAAGATTCTCCTGGTAAAGTAGTCCATGTCCAGAAGGGGCTTTAGAAAATATGCACTAGTACCTTCATTAATGTCCTTCTATGGATCCCTGTTCCCAAATTAGTGCAGGCAATGTTCTTTAGCAAGAAAGGGGGGAATGATTTTTTAAAATTCATTTCTCTTTCATGGAAAACTACTTAAATTACAATTTGACATGAACAGCAAAGAGAGTTAAGTTGTTGACTTGGGGTGTTTCCTAAGGAAAATTGTCAACACAGGTGTTTGAAGGAGTCACGTGCTTTGACACTTGTGTAAACAAAGAAAATATTTCCTAATCAGTTCAGTTGTAGTAAATGCCCTTAGAAAAAAACCTGAAATATTTAGTTAAGTCTTCCTAAAACCCAGTGTGTTTGAGTAATAAAATGTAGATATAGTACCTTTTAGCCAACCTCAGCATTGTGTTTAATTGTGAGGTTTGCCAGAAGGGACATTCAGTTACTACAGAGGAACAGCAGCAGAGAGAAGTGGGTTTGACCAGTCACTTTTCAGATCACTGATTAAAATGAAAATTAGTACTCATGCACTTTGTCTTCTTGGCCAAGTGTGCTGTTTATGAGGCTCAGTCTGACTGTATTAAGATGAATATATGCCTCTTAGGGGATCATGTGTGTATAATATTTTATTTTTGTCCTTCTGTTATCAGAGCCAGGGGTGGGCTGTTCCTTAGTAGCCTTTCTGCCCTATTATTCTGGTTTTCCCACCCTCCCTCTAATCCTTGCATCTTCCTTCCCTCCATACAACCCCCTAAAAAAAAGTTGACATGCATTGTTTTATTTAAGAGTGTCTAACTCAGTGTAGTTTTTAGATTGGTTCCTTCTGCACACAGCTCTTTAATCCTAAGGACTGAAATGGTGAAGAATGACGTTGTTGTGTTTTCAGTCTGTAGTGTCCTAATCCCCAGTGGCTTGTTCTCATCTGCCAACTTCCTGCTTCCCATAAGAAAATCCATCCAAGGGTATGTCTGTTTTAGGACAACAACCTCTGAAACATGGATGGCTCTGAAGTTTTTACAGGCAGAATTCCAAGTCGTGGTAGGACGTGGGTCCAGTCCCAGGGTCAGCTGGGGACTTTTGTTAGTGCTGGGATTCACCTTTGTGTTTACCAATCTCATCACTACACATGATCATTCTAACAGTTTCTCAAACTTTCTCCCTCCCCCTAGGGCATGGGAACAGTCTCCCTTGCCTAATGCCAAAACTGCCCTGTTTCCTAATAGTTTGTCCACAAAGCAGAACCAACTGGAGACAAGTCTTCAGGTTTTATTTACACACTGTGTTGTGATTTGGTTTTCAAACTCTTGTTTTCTGTTTAAATTGTATTTTGCAGATGTGGAGGAACAGTTGGTGCCATCTTTACGTGCCCCTTAGAGGTGATAAAGACAAGGCTTCAATCCTCAAAGCTGGCCTTCCGGACTGTCTACTACCCACAAGTGCAGCTGGGGACCATCAGTGGTGATGGAATGGTCAGGCCAACATCTATGTCACCTGGGCTCATCAGTGTCCTCAAGTGAGTGCTGCTGCTCCTCCTCTCAGTCAGTGTTCCTTGACACAGTGATCTGAGTTTTCACTTCCTCTGTGCAAACAGAGAATGCAGATTTTGCTCCAGACTTGCACTGGAAGGATCTGTGTCAGTTGGGCTTCTGCCTTCAGCAATAGGAAGAGAAATCATTCCTGTAAAAACACATACATATTCAGAACTCCTGAGTGCTTCTTTGAACTTCCAAAGTGGATTGATCTGAATCAATGTCTGTAGGGTTATTTTTAAATTGTCTCCTCACATTTAGGCTTTTTTGGAGTTACGACTTCCTAGCAATCAACACACAGGCCATACTGTAAGGTCTTAATGTGCTTTAGCTTGTGGGAACTATCACAGAAAACATTTTAGAAGGACCTATTTTCAACACTGACAAGTGTCATCTTTGTCACTTATTTGAAATAATCATGTCTGCTGTCTCCTTTGGGCAATGCAAAGGTAATCCTTACTAACTAGGGCCAGTTCCAGGCAAAGGACTGAAGGACTGAATAAGTCATATATTCTGTCTTCTTTTTCCTGGAGCCATTCCCAATTTGCTTTGAGTAACTTGTAGAGATACTTGTTGCTATTGCTGCCAGTGGCATTTACCTGCTTGATGGAGGGAATTTTTCATTCCTCTCTGGAAGTGCTCTCTCTTTGGAGCCTCAGGAAGAGGGAGCCTTTCCTTCACCTTCATGGGCCAGCACTGTAAGCAGGTTTCTGATTCCTGCCCTCAGTGATGCAGGTCAGCCCCTGATGTGTCCTTGAAGCTGGCTTTGCTTTGAGCATGAATTTGAACCAGGTGACCTCCAGAATTCTGTGTTTCCATGTATTTTAAGATATGCTTGCAGTACCTTTGTATGGATGATCTATTACGGAAACTTAGGGGAGTGAGGGAGAACACTTTCTGCAAAAGCACTCACTACAATATAATGTCTGATGGGAGTCTTGGAGGCTTTTATCTTCTCAGCTGTAGCTGACTTAATGAGCTCTCCTCTCTTATTAGATGTTGCCTTTGCTGATTATGATTATGCATCAGTCCTGTGTACACCTGTATCCCAGTCTCTGGTAAAAGCCTTCTGAGGGGCTCAGACTGCAGCAGTTTATGCTCTAGCTGTTCCCTGTCACGTGGGTATTCCTGAAAGAGAGCAAATGTGAAGTTACAGCTGCTAAATAGTTCCACCAGCAACTCTGACATTCAAATCCCCACCACTGTGTTTAATAGCAAAGCACCATCAACTTATGGGTCAGACCTCATACAAAAGGGTTGAGTTTATTTGGCTCTGTGGGCACCCCAGGGTGATGCAGAGAGGTCCTGTTGAGATCAGGTAGCAGGAATGCCAAAGAAAATACCAACTGGCAATGCAAGTTGAATGATTTTATGTAAGGCCAGCAGGCTTGGCAGCCTGCCTGGGGAGAAGCTGCACAGTTATATAACAGTGGAGTGCTAATTCAAATTCTCTGCAGAGCTCTCTGGCTGGGAGTCATTCTGGGGCTTGAGTTGCTGTATTGTAAACAGCCTGCTTTCCCCTGCCAAACATTTCTTTGTCTGCTCAGAGGTGAGTCTACAGCAGTTCGTGACTGAATGCGTGAGGTAGTGCCAGTTGCCTTTGATTTTCATTTCCCTTCCCTTGCTATCTTTTCACCTTGCAGCATTGGGCTTTAGGCAGCTGGAACTAAAGGAAGGGAAAACTTTTAGGCACAAGGTTCTTAATTCATCCTCTGGGCCTATTTTTTCTGGGGCTGTCTCTTTTTTTTAGGGGGAGAAGAAATGATTTAAAATTGGATCAACTTTTTAACATATTTATTAAGCTCATTAAATTTGGTGACTGTGATCTTGATTTCATTTCACTTCAGGAATTGCTTAGCTGTATGTATTGCCAAGTTTTCAAGCTGATTACTTTAGAGAATTGAGAAGAGCAAAATTTTTCTTCTGTCATTCCTTACAGGCAGCATCTATGAAGTGCAGATAATGCTACTGATTAACCTAAGAAAATAAAAATGCATGAAGAAAGAAGTCAAGTTTAGTCTCTTGCTTTTTCTCTTCAGCCCTTTCTCAATCCTGATCATGCATGCATTGCCGAACTGAATGTGACTTGGGTCTCCAGGTTTGGGAAGATTATATGGCTGTGGAAGCAGCCAGGAGGACCCTTCCTATAGAATTACTCTGTAAGAGCTAAAGGTGTTAAGTATGAAAGCCCCTTAACTGCTGTAAATAGAAAGAAAACAGATACCCAGAAGGGCACGTTAAGCCTCCTGCTGATAGGAGGCATTCCAGAAGGACAGGCTGTTTTTGTCTAATCCATTTAAGATTCTGATGAGTTAGCCCAGCTGGAATCTGCAGTCGTGACTGTTAAGTGACAAAGAACAAGTAGTTGGTGGATCTGTCTCCTTGGAGACACTCAGCTCTGGAGTTTATACAGAAAGTTCAGCCCTGCTGCAGGAAAAAAAGTGTTTCAGAAGCTCATATATCTCCTCCTGTCTAATGAGCTCGTGTTTGAAGTCTGTGGGGAACACTCTCAACAGTGCTAATGACCTAGAGAGCAAATTCTGACAAACTGGCAGTTGCAATGAGTGCAGTGGACTACCCATGGAGCCTGGAATTATCTGGATTTTCTAGCATGGTTTCCACATGGTGAGTTCAGTTAAGAGAGCCACTGTCTGTGCCCCCCATAGCCTGTGGTGTGGCTGCCATGGCTCGCCTTTGTCTCTGGGGAAAAAACACATCACCAGGTTATTGTGAAAGGGAAAAGGATGTCTTTTTTCATGGTTCTGTACAGGACTGTATAGGAAGCAAACTCCTGAATTCCTTAGATACAGAGAATGCCAAAAATATTCTTTCTTCATCAGAGTCAACTAACACTGGATTCTCCAGGAAGCTTTAAATCAATTCCCAACAGCTTTCAATGAATGGAAATTATAACCTTGTGCCCTATGACACCCATGTGCCTGTAGTGCACTGAATTTTATGGTACAGTGGCTTTTATTCAGTAGTGTGTAATTCTGCTAATTTTGAAGTATAGCATAGAGCTTAAAATCACAACAGCTTCACAATTAATACTCGTGGCTTTGGTGTAGTTCTTTTGACTCTCTGCCTGACAGAACAAGAAACATAACTTCTAACCTAAATACTGTCTTCCCCTCTACCCCTCTTTGTTTTTATTTTAAGGTCAATTCTGGAAAAAGAAGGACCAAGGTCACTCTTCCGAGGGCTTGGTCCAAACTTGGTTGGAGTTGCACCATCAAGGTAAATAGTTAAACTATTACTAAAAGACACATTTAAGGTGCCAACACAAATGTCACAGTGGATTTGTGATTCAAA
Organism: Anabacerthia variegaticeps; assembly: GCA_035583185.1. Lineage (NCBI taxonomy): Eukaryota > Metazoa > Chordata > Aves > Passeriformes > Furnariidae > Anabacerthia > Anabacerthia variegaticeps. The sequence continues at coordinate 6,620,996 of JAWWEW010000054.1, forward strand.
ATAGTAGGCCATGAAGTTATCCCATCTGTAAACTGAGATTTGTGCAGGTGTACTGCTCATGTACACACCAAGAAATGCTGGTGAAAATCTGGTTTACGCTATTAAGGTGCTGAGTATATATAGCACTTAAGATCCAAGTCATTGCAAGAACCACTTATGTGCTTGAGAAAGCAATAGAAAGTAGTGCAGAAAAGTCTGTAGGGTTAATAATTGCATTATGGTAATAGACTGCTTCTCTTGAATCCATAAGAGTGCCCAGCAGTGAGAAGGAGCTGGATGCCAGGGGACAGGAGTACCTACCTGGTCCTGCACAGCCTAAATTCTTCTCAAATGAAAAACTGCAGCTGAGAGGAAGGAATCTCACTGCTGCCACACAACCCCAAACGGGATTTGTCCCTCCCTTTTAACAGCAACAGCAAAGCAGCTACAAACTTTGCTGGCCTTTGGAAGTCTTACAGGCATCTAAATGGTTTCTCCATGTGCCTGTGACTGTCCCATTCTTGGCAAGGCTGAGGATCTTTCTGTCTAGGAAATGTTCAAACAGGTTAGCAATCAGGAAACTGGTGGAGATGTTTTCTGCCTGAAATTGAAAACTTAAAAAGGAACTTGAAGAGTGGTGAACTCCCTCTCTGGCCTCTTGCCTAGTAGGTGGGATGTCCCTCTCTGGGAGCAGGGAGTCCTGTTTCTGTACAGGTCACCTTTGCAGCAGGGATCTGAATCCAGTCCATGCTTTTCCATGCACCTCACTCATGCTGTCATTTGTGTTCATAAGATTGAAATAAGGTACTTTATGGAAATTATCCAGTTGTAGCCTTCATTATCCATCTCTTTCAAGCAGTTCACTTCAAGGAGCTGTGAGCTGAGCTTACTTGATTCAGGCAGCTTCTTACTCAGCAGACTGATTGTTGAGATAGCAGAGCTTCCTCCATTCCTGTGCATTTTGCAGGGACCTGAGGTGTATAAAACTTTTATTTCAGTCCAGGGCTAAGTGTTTAAAGCATGAAGTGCTGCTAATGCAGTAAGAGTGCTGCACGAATTTATGGAAAACGTGACCTTCAGGTGGGAAAGTGACACTCCCAAGCTTACAAGACTGTATAATGCCAGAGCTGCTCTAGGCACCACATCTAACTTGCTTTGTCTGCAGGACCATGTTGCCTCCTATAGTAAAATATTTCTGCCCTGTGGGTGTCAAGTCAAATAGGGGCACTGTAGTGTAAGGGAAAAAGAAAAAAAAACAAACAAAACCTCCTGTGTCCTTGGAGATGGAAGTGGTCATGTGGAGGCCTCTTTGGAGAGAGTTTTGGCTTTCAGGGGGCAGGAAGAACAGCAATTGTCTAATTTGACACCGTTACATTGCTTTCCTTTTTTTTCCCCCACAGAGCTGTCTACTTTGCATGCTACTCCAAAGCCAAAGAGCAATTCAACAACATGTTTGTGCCCAACAGCAACATTGTACACGTCTGTTCTGCAGGTTCTGCAGGTATTTATTTATAACTCACCTTCCCCATGGGCTGCAGCAGTACCTGTGTCCAGCCCCTTCCCAGGCAGTGTGTGAGATGGTGGTACAAGACTTCTTCTAGCCCTCTAAATAGTTGGGAAATTTAAATAATGGATCATAAGGTGGGGACTGGGCTGGCTGTCTGTGCAGGACCTGGGCTAACACACCAAGTCCTGGCTGACATCTCTGGGATGAGGACAGAGGCCAGTGTGTGGCATGTTCTGAAACTGTACACTTAGTCTGAGGTGGTATATGCCAGAAAGCAGAAGTTTGCAAACTCCTACACTGAACTGTTTTTCTGTTCAAACCTGAAACATTCCAGATTGGTGTTTAGTAATTTGGGATGTTTTTCCAGCTGCAATGCTCTGGTAATGTGTCTGAACACAAGAAAAGAATTATTAGTGGACACCAGCAAACTTCTGATACTGTTTTAGCCAAATTGTTTCAGGATGTTGTATTTTTCCTACCTGGCTGGGGAAAATAGTTTGTTCTTGTAGGAAAAATACTGCAGAAGAGCTCTGCTCCTTCAATCATCGGTCACCAGAGCGGTCACTAAAAATAACCGTTCCCAAACTAAGCCCTTAATTAGCGGTGGGTTCTGTTAATGAGTGGCTCAAGGGCACCACCTACAGCCCTGGGGAACACAAGCCCAGGACGGGTTTATGTTCCCACGGGTTTCCTTTGAGCTGGGATTCCAAAACCCAGTCAGTAAGGAAGGTGTCTTGTCTGCAACAGCCTTTAGGAACATGATGTACCTATTAAATACATGCAGAAAGGAAGAATCCATTGGTTGATGTCTCGAAGTTTAGCGTGAAGTTGCATGCTGTGAACGTGGGGGATTTGGGCACCTCTAGACAGAGCTGGTGACTAGATCTGTCTCCCTGCACAGTTCATGCCAATACACCAGCCTGGATTCAGCTATACTTTTGGTTTTCTTTTGTTTTCTTCAGCCTTTATCACAAATTCCCTGATGAATCCCATATGGATGGTGAAAACAAGAATGCAACTGGAACGGAAGTAAGTAACTGATTGATGAGGGTTGGACACCACTGCATGGCTAAAGGAGCCTCTGGAAAACTGAACTTCCATGTTTTCACTCGTGGCTCCTTGTACTTTTTTAGACCTTGCCCAGTTGTTTCCCTGAGCCCCAGTTCAACCTTTCAAGCCACCATGTTTCTGGTTCTGCATGTCCTCTGTCAGTCTGATGCACAGATACTATGGGGAAGGATGTGGAAGTTGCCTTGAGTGCTAGGTTAGGTTCCATCTCTGGTTTCACTGTAAATCTTTAGTTGAGCCCAGCATTATTCTTGTCTCAGATTCCTGTGTACAGAACCCTCTGTAATTCAGGGGTGATGTTGAGGATAAATGTATTGAGGACTGCAATGCTTTGATAGAGCACTAACAGAGGCTATGGAGAGGTCACTTGTACTGAATCCAGATCATACAGGAGTGTGTTACTGCAGCAGCCCAAGGGTGCTGCTACTCCTGTAGCTGTAAACAGATGCTGGCTCTAAACTATAGTGGAGCCACATTAGTGCAGTGTCATAAAACATTCTGGAGGCAAGAAGAGTCTGTTGCAGTGGTTTAATGTTCTTTTGCCTCCTTCAGCATTGTGTTACTGTTAACCACAGCTCCTGAAGACAGACAGGGATTTGACAGCAGCATCTCTTAGCTGAGTGATTCACAGACACTGATGGATATCGAAGCAATAACAGATTCTGCTAATAATGTGACTGCTTAGAATGGAAATTCCCTCCTGCAAGGACATGTTAGGTCAGATAAGAAGGATCTTATAAAGCACGACAACTTTATAAATAATTTATAAGGCTTAATTCCAGCACTTCACAGGGTGGCACCTTTGAACTGAGTGCTGCCTCTTAGAATGAAGGATCATTTCTCATGCAGCAGACCTCCATCTCTTGGCCTGCTGAAGGTGGATTTGAATGGAATCACTAGTTTAACACCAAGCAGTGTCTCTTCAAGGCTTATTGTCTTTTAAAGCATTGGTGTGAACTGTGACAGACTGCAGAGAACTTGAGCTGAAAGAATTGGTATGAGTATGTATTGGTGAGGCAGCAAAGCCTAGTGTGCACTCTTAGCATGATAGTCCTGCTCTAAGCAGCTTTCCTAGGAGAGTTTGGGACTCAAACTTACCAGAGAACCATTTCTGTAGTTATAAAAACTATGGAAAGCCATAAGGGTAGGGGTTTTTTAATATTAATTATTTTTCTCGGCTCATTATATACTCTGTTCTTTTTGTTTTTCAGAGTAAGGGGCTCCAAACCAATGAATGCTTTGCAGTGTGCTAGATATGTCTACCAGACAGAAGGTATCCGTGGCTTTTACAGGGGCCTGACTGCCTCCTATGCAGGGATTTCTGAGACCATTATCTGCTTTGCTATTTATGAAAGTTTAAAAAAGCACTTAAAGGAAGTCCAACCACCCCCTTCTTCTAATGGGACCGAAAGGAACTCAACAAACTTCTTCGGACTGATGTTTGCTGCTGCAGTTTCCAAGGGCTGTGCCTCTTGTATTGCTTATCCACACGGTATGTTAACTCCCATTTATGAGTACTGTAGAACAGCTGTTGCCTGTAATCCAAGACAAATGATGGGCTTTAGAGATGAAAATTCTTAGTTCTTTGAGTGGCCAACTGCACATTACTGTGCATTGGCATTTTCAGTACTGGTCTTACCATTCCTAGGGAGACACATAGCTGGGTATTGGGACTTGCTAGAAACAAGTCAAAAAACACCAAAAAGAAATGGTTTGCCTAATGTTTCTGTTCTCAGCAGTAGCCTCATGTAGCTGAGTACCCCCAGCCTTTGGGGTTCTGTGAGCAAGTTGTGGGAAACGCTTGTGGACTGAGCAGTTATTCATTTTTTGATAGATTTGAACAATATCATGGTTGTATAGGAAGAGCAGTATTGATTGTGTGAGCACCAGTAAAGCATTTAGATTTGTAGTAGCTTCAATGAGCAAACAATTAATTTATTCCACATGAAGGAGAACTCTTTGACTTTTCCTCTTGCCTGAAGGGCGGTGTGCCCAGGATTCCATGGCTGGCAGGCAGTTGGTGCAGGAAGGTTTTGCATGCAGGACCTTTGCTGGGGATGGCAGGTTTGTTCTGTTAACCCAGTGCCCCGTTCTGCTGCTCTGCAGAGGTCATACGGACACGGCTGCGGGAAGAAGGCACCAAGTACAAGACTTTCATCCAGACAGCGCGGCTGGTGGCTCGGGAGGAAGGGTACCTGGCCTTCTACAGAGGACTCTTTGCCCAGCTCATCCGGCAGATACCAAACACAGCCATTGTGTTGTCCACCTACGAGTTAATCGTGTACCTGTTAGAAGACCGTGCAAAGTAGCAGAGCCAAGACTCCAGTTACAGACTAAGACCAATTTCTTCACTGAACAAATAGTCCTTTAAGAGACTGGTGCAGGTGGCAGTGCTGGTGGGAAAACTACAAGTCTGTGACCACCTGTGGATATTTCCTTTTGGATTCATGCTTTCTGAAAGGTTTCAAGTCATTAACGTTAATAGTTAATTATAATTTTTTTTAACTTGATGATAATTAAATTACTACTAAATTAAATTACACTATTTAATTTAAGTATATGTTTGTCCTTTTCCTTAAGCACAGCCATATGTGGTCAAGGAATGTACCTCATACTATCAAGTGATCTCTTGGACTGATGTTCATTAAAACTGCATTCAAACAGGAGAACTGGTTTGGACATTTGAAACTCTGTCTTCTTATCGCTGGGGTCATGTTGCTTTTTAGCACTGTGATACCCTAAATGCCCAAATAAGTTGGAGAGTAGTTCTGGTTTATTCAAGGTGCATTGTTCATTGCTTTGCGAACATCTTGGAGTGGTCAAGTAGGACAGTCTTGTTCCCCTGTTTTGATGGTATGAACTGTGCACACCAGAATCTCTTAGAAAAGCCACTTGTACTGGCAATACAAATCTGGGAGGCTTTCCATAAAAATGTAATTACAGTTCTGTACCCCTATGCATTTGGGAAACATGGTTATGTTACAGGGTATAAACAGATCTGTCAGGACTTGGCTTTTAGACCTTGCTTTTGTGCAGGCCTGAAAGCCTAAGGACAGTCAGTGATTGTGCCAGGCTGCCCCATGGAAATCCCATGAGAATGGAGTAACTTGGTCAGGTATCCTGATCCTGCCCTCAGCCTTTTACTGCAGTGGGGCTTTTTTGTGCCATGTTGTCCTTATACTTCAATGCTAGGGGTCTGGAGAGTGGTAGAGAGGATAAGCTATGCCCCAAACACTATATAGACTCTAAATGCAGTTCTAGATTCTGATTTACAATGTGATACTCAGGAATAAGTCCCTCTTGACTTGATGTCCTTGCAGAGCAGTGCTTCTGATGGGAATGAGATACTGTGTTATCTCATGGACACATCACTGCAGTTAACAGAAAAAAAAATCCCCCAGTCTATGTAAATAGTTCCTTCATGTTATTACTTGATTTCTTGCTGAAGGCAGTTCATCAGCTTAGTGCAGCCTGATGAAGAATTCTCACATTTCATATAGATATGACATCTGCCTTCCTCTTCACAAACACAGTATCCAAGGGGTACTCTTCAGCAGTTCTCATGATACAATTCTTACCTTTCACTTAAACATCAAATATCCTGCATACCTGAGATTAGTTGTTTTATAAACAATAGAATATGCTTTCAATTTTAATAGTCTTCACCACTTGTATTGCAGCAGTACCTTGTAATTCAAGTGTGGTATATGAATTATTATTGATAGTGCAGGGTAACATATTTTAGAACTTAATTGTGTGTATTTGTGCCTTGCTTTGGCCACACTTAATGCTCTTCTGTTCATTAGTGTCATTTGCCTTGACAGCTGAGACAAACCCTGCAGCTTCAGCCTTCCCTGGTGACCTGAACAATGAGCTCCTCATGATGTGAGCAGGTGTTGAGTTCTTGAGCATAAACAAGTGTTTATGGGCATCTTTGGCTTCAGGGATCACTCCCAGCAGAGATGGTGTGCAGACTTGGAAGGAGCATGGGAAGCACTGAGAAACAGCAGTAGTGAGCAGAGCTGTCTTTGATCAGGTGAAGTTTCCAGGCTGGGGTTTTGTTGCAGAAATAGAATGGGCTGGTAACTGGATTCAGACCTTCCCATTTGTTCCCAGTAGACCCCAGCTTATGACTGGTACTTGAGGTCATGTTTGACATCAGTGTGATGTAGGAGCTCACTGCAAAGAGAGTAGAATGTGTGTATACTTCATTATGAGGCAAAAATACCTGATTTCTATTATGTCTTACTGAACAAAACAGATCACATTCCCCCTAAGCTAAAATAGGAACCAGTTGAGTAAAAATTGACATGGGTTTTTTTTATGGAGACGATGAGCAGCAAAAGCTTCAGTCTCTTTATAGGAGGCAAAGCTGTCAGTGTTGCTACTATTTTTGAGAACTAGGACATTTGTGCTGCTACTCTGAAATATTTTCTGAGATTTGCTTTCCGAAATTAGCATTCCTCTGTACTTACAGTGCTCTAGCTCACTTCTAAAATGTTAGTCAAATGTGTAGACTACTGATGTCTTCTGAGAATGAGGGAAGGGAACTCCAACCCTTTGGAGGAGTCTGGGCCTTGGTAAGAGAGAAAGCAAAAGAACAAGTTTTTGTTCTGCCTAAATCTCATGGAAAATCAGGAATTTTGCAGGATTTTCATTCCTGTTCTTTCAGCTTTGCTACCAATCCTGACAGAATCAGTCTTAATTTGATAGGGGGTTAATAAGCTATACTGGGAACTAATAGAGTTTCTGAATTAGTATAATTAAATCCTTTTCCCTTCCTCTCTCTAATAGAATTTTTAAAATTCACTAGCCCTTGATTCCTTAAACCCTATAAAGAGTTACCATTTTTAGGTGATGCTCTGTGAGCAATCCCATTGATGTCACTGAGTATGGAATAAGCCTATTACCAGAGAGAAGAATTTGAAGTAGCTTTTTCCAAAACGATACCTGAATTTAAAAATAACCAACCTCTCTCTGCTTGTGAAAGTCAAACTAAAAGCATTTTGCACTGTTCATTCCTCTTCTCCAGCTTCCACAGAAAGTCAGATTCATGGGAGGTAGGTAAAGGCTTCATTAACAGACCCTTTGTAGCTAAGTTATCTTCCATCTGAAGTGCCCACAAAGATTCTATTGACTTTACCAGGACTGAACCTGTTCCCGTTCATAAACCAATGGTTAAATCAAAATCACAAATGTACTCTTGCTGCAATAGTATGAGCTGCTCATGTTGGTTAATTTAGTTCTGGGAGTGTTTCTGAGGTGTTTGAAGATTTCTCAATCCCTTTTGCTGTAGGACTTACTGCCTCCCTTTAGGTGTCTGGTTGTCTTGATATCCCTCAAAACACCTGCATTTACTGAGATTTGGGATCCGTGCTGGTACTGTGATTTAGAACAGTGGTTTGGCCCAAGCTGCTCATTAGCTCCTTTAAGGAGGAAACTCAAACAATGCACCTCTGGTTGGGCTGATCAGATCGAGTTGCTCGGAAGGGAGGGACCTCTATGCAAAAACCAGACCAGCTCTCCAGAAGTCCTGGAGGACCCAGAAGGTCCTTCATGTGCCAAATGACTGGGTGGGTTGGTCCTCCCTTCCCTATCATTTGGTCTCGTAAAACAATCCCTAAGTAATTGTGCTAAACAGTGGAAGAGAGAGAAAAATTATGTCCCTTTTACATTTGTCAAGATGAAATATTCACTGTTACTCCATAGAATTAATTACCATGGTTAAATCTGTGGAGAGGGAAATGGAGCAGTTAAGAGCCCAACCATAGCTAAGACAAGCTTAAAAGCACAGCTTACTTCCAGTACAAATATTTGTGAAGAGCTTTTCCTTTCATGCCTTTTTGAAAAACGTGATGTTTAAAGCCTTCCCTGTTTAGAGCAGGGACCTGTGAAGGGCCTTGAGGGGAAGCCTCATTGTGGTCTTCAGCATCCTCAGGAGGGGCAGAGGATGCTCTGTGTGACAGTGTCAGGACCGAGGGCAGGGCTGGAGCTGCACCAGGGCAGGGTTAGGATGGATACTGGGAGAAGGTCCTTCCCCCGGAGGGTGGTGGGCACTGACCAGGCTCTCCAGAGCAGTGGGCACAGCCCCGAGGCTGCCAGAGCTCCAGGAGGGTTTGGATGATCCTCTGGGGCACAGGGTGGGATGTTGGGGTGTCTGTGTGGGGCCAGGAGCTGCACTGGGGGATCCTTGGGGGATAAGGTGGGATTGTTGGGGTGTCTTTGTGGGGCCAGGAGCTGCACTGGGGGTTAAGGTGGGATTGCTGGGGTGTCTGTGCAGGGCCAGAAGATGGACTGGGGGATCCTTGGGGGATAAGGTAGGATTGTTGGGGTGTCTGTGCAGGGCCAGAGGTTGGACTGGATGATTCCTGGGGGATAAGATGGGATTGCTGGGGTGTCTGTGCAGGGCCAGGAGCTGCACTGGGGGACAGGATGGGATTGCTGGGGTGTCTGTGCCGGGCCAGGCGCTGCACTGGGGGATCCCAGGGGTCGCTCCCAGCCCAGGCTATCCAATGCAGCGCGGCCTGCGCCTGTTCCGACACCGCCAGCGCCGTGCCCAAGCGCAGCCCCTGCCGTCCCCCCTCCCGGCCCGGCACGGCGGGCCCCGGGCCAGGCACGACCTGCCCTCTCCGGCAGCCCCCGCGGGGGCCGGGGCAGCGCCGGGGGGCCCGGGGGCCGCCCCCGCCGCCACGATCTCGGCCTTTTCGTGGGCGCTGACTCACGGAGGCCCCGCCGCACGACTCCGGCCCCGCCGTGAGTCACGGCCCGCCCCCGCCGCCGCAACAGGGGCGGGCCGGGCCGCGCCGCGCCGGGCCGGGGGGCGGCAGCGCCGCGTACAAAGCGCTGCTGCTGCCGCCGCTGCTCCCGCTGCTGCTGCTGCTGCTGCTGGGGCTGGGCTGGGCCGGCATGGACGGAACCGGGCTGGGAGCCACAGCCTGCGCCGCGGCCGCGGGGCTGCTGCTCTACCGCATCGCGCGGAGGTACGGCCGGCTCGGAGGGCAGGGAGGAGGGGAAGGGAAGGGAAAGAGGGAAGGGAAGAAGGCAGGCCCATGGCGGGATGCGGCCCGCGGCGGCGGGAAGGCGCCACGCGGGGCCCGGGGCCCGCCCGAAGGGTGTGGGGACACAGTGTGTGTGTGAGGGGACATACAGAGGTGTGTGGGGACACCGCGTGTGTGTGAGGGGACATACAGAGGTGTGAGGGGACATACAGAGGTGTGGGGACACAGTGTGTGTGAGGGGACATACAGAGGTGTGTGGGGACACCGTGTGTGAGGGGACACCGTGTGTGTGTGGAGATACGAAGGTGTGTGGGGAGACTGAGGGGACACCGTGTGTGTGGGGACTCAGTGTATGTGTGGAGATATAAAGGTGTGTGGGGGAACACCGTGTGTGAGGGGACACCCCTTGTGTGTGTGGGGATACAAAGGTGTGAGGGGACACCGTGTGTGAGGGGGAACACCTCGTGTGTGTGTGTGGACATCGTGAGTCTGGGGACACAATGTATGTATGGGGACAGCCCTTGTGTGTGTGGGGATACCAGGGGTGTAGGGACACAGTGTGTGGGGGACACCGTGTGTGTGTGTGGGGACACCGTGGGTCTGGGGACACCGTGTGTGTGTGTGGAGATACAAAGGTTTGTGGGGACACCCTTCTGTGTGTGGGGAAACTGGGTGTGTGGGGACATCGTATGGGGACACCCACTGTGTGTGTGTGAGGGGACATCGTGGGGACACCCCTTGTGTATGTGGGGACACCCCTTGTGTGTGTATGGGGACACCGTGGGGACACCCCTTGTGTATGTGGGGACACCCCCTTTGTGTGTGTGAGGGGACACCGTGGGGACACCCCTTGTGTATGTGGGGACACCCTGTGTGTGTGTGGGGACACCGTGGGGAACACCCTGTGGCAGGGAAAGGGAAAATCCCACTCCCTGTGCTGAGGTGAGGGCAGGATTGCTGCGGGAACAGGGCTGTGGGACAACAGTGCTCTTAGCACGGTGCTGGAACTCGAGGGGGTCCCATAGAAGTCAAAATGATCAATTAGGGGGCAAAATTCTTTGGTTGCCTGTTTTCTTAATTGCATGGAATGTTCTTGACCTTAGGACAAATTCAGACCAGTTGGAAACCAGGCTTGGAAAGCATCAGGAGAGATGTGAGGATACAGATCTCATAAAGGGAGTAAAGCTTAATTTGACAGATTCTAATCTAGTATAGCATGACAGGAACGTAGGGATGTATGGAATATGAGGCACTTTAGTCTGTATAGCAGCAGACAGCACTCTGCTCATCTGCTGAGTGCTTCTGTTGGAGGAAAGGCAGCCCCAAGGGCACCCTGTGTTAAGGTTCACTTCAAGTTTACACTTTGCAGTAGAAGCGTATTTCTACATTCAGAATATGATGCTTAAGGTTTGCTCTAAAGCCCGTGCTGTTTATGTGAGCGTATAAATGATCAGTGGTACATTAGCCTATATCCAAGACTTGGCATTTCTATGACATATTTAGGGTAGCCAAGGAATCCTCGTGGCCTAAAGCAATCCCAGTGAAGCAGGCAGCATTTCTTTGACCCAGTTGAGGCTAACATGCCTTTTGAGGGAGGAGATTGGATTTGTTTTGCTCAAGTTCATCAAAAGGTCTCTGGAATGGAAAGCATTTCTTCCCAAGTCCTTGAAGACTGCTGGTAAATTCTTTCAGGAGGTGACCTTGATGATTCTTTGGGGCTACATGTTTGTGTTTCTCAGTACCTTTCTGATAGTACCAGGTTTCTCACTCTGCCTTAGTTAGATGACTCTTCCATGGTCATCAAGGAGGACAGCTTTATAAGGGACACAGACGTGATGTCAAACACAGATAGGATGCTGCCTTTGCTTTTTGTGTCAAGGAAATAAACTAGTTGATGTCCAGATATGCACAGAAACTCCTTAATCCATGTGAGTTTGGGCCAGACAGAAGAACTCTGACATGTTTTGTGGTGTGTCTTTGAGATCACAGCCTGGCTGCCTGTTTGTTCTGTACTGTTGGAAGTTGGGGTGCTGAATTCAGACCAACAGCTGTAGCCACATTTCCTTCACCTTCCGTGCCCCTCCTGACCTGCTGTCAGTACTGAGAGAGAGTCCCATGAGGATCTCTTCCTTGGGTCAGTGATGGCAGAGGCTGATGCTCCTGCAAGTAGAAGATACAAAGTCAGAATGAGCCGTGGCTCACCAAAAGAGGCTGGTGGGAGCTCAGGAACTGCCATGCAATGGTTTGTTGAGTTGGGAAGCCTGTCATAGGTGCTGCAATGGCAAAAAGGGGCATCCTTCCTGGAGCATCCTGTCCTGTGGCCAGTGTTCTCCGGAGTATTTAAGTTGCTAAAGCTGCAGTTTCATAGTTCTGACAGCCCTTGTGGGGGATAAGCCCAGGGGGTGCCACTGGGCACCTTTTGCCCTGTTAAGAGGACACTAAGTCTGTCTCTTGGGAGGGGATAGGCTGCATTGTAACCTGTGACTGACACTGTACTAGAAATCTGGTCCTGTGGCTAAATCTTCAACCCTGTCTACAGCTGCTGGTTCTGTGCAAATGTGTCTGGGACTGCATTTGCCTGCTGGAGTTTGGATAGAAATGATGTGTTTTCCTTGCATTGGGAAATAGGGTTTAGCACCGGGTCTGCACTGACAGACCCCTTTATTAGCAGGTGATGGACTTGGACACAATCTGGAAATAGCCAGGAGCTTCTGTGGCTTGGTCTGTGCCCTGGGGCTGAGCTGTGCAAAACAGCTCCTCTTCCTAGTGTGTCTTTCCTTCAGATTTGATGGCACAGCCATTTGTATAATTGCTTTGTAATCCAGTTGTGCCAGAATGAAGAGTGCTGCTTTCAATACTTTTAATGGAGAATTGGGTTTTTCTTCTAATCCTTGGGAGAGGATGAGGATAACCCAGCAAAGAACTGCACATCTAGCAGTGGTTTCTTTTAAGAATATGGAAAACCAAACATCTTCATATTCTGACCTAGTAGTAAAGGGGGTGGAGAATAGATGTAAATTACAATAGTTATAAATCCCAATACCTGCAAAACAATTTCTCCAAACCTGGGAATTTTTTTGAGCTTGTTTGTGTGCGGGTTACGCACAGCAAGTGAGCTGTGAATGGAATCTCTCTGTGCTGTAAGTAATTCAATCACTTCTTGTTGCTCAGGTTTTATTTTGCAGGGAGGTTCTCTGTCCAGTGAAGCTGGTTTGAGTTAGTACAGTGGTACATTAGAAACTCCTCAGGGATGATTTGCCTGGTGTTTTGCAAAGGATTGAGCACATGGTAAGTGCTCGGTTTGCATTGTCTGTCTCATCGCAGAGTGTGACTCCAGAAGCAGTGTGTGCTCTAGCTTATTGCCTTCAGCTGCTGCCTGAATTCAGTCAAGGTAAATATAGCTTCAAAGTCATTAAATCTGCATTTGAGAGTCTTTCCAAATGCAGTACTTGGTTTTTGTTTTTAAAGTCCTGCCCAATTACTAGAGAACTAGCACCCCACCTACATGTTCTTGCCTAAAATAAACCTTTTTTCCCCTTGTTCTTTCTGCATCCAGCAGATTGGGAACTTGGGATTTTTGCACCTATTTCTATGGCAACAGATCACAGGTTCACAAAAGGAAGGATTATTGCCTTTTATCCTAAATAATCCAGGATTTAGCCATTTCTTTTGCATACATTGTAAGAATGAAATGCTGCTATTTACTCCTTGGTAGCACTTCCTCAGCCTAAAGAGCGAGAAGGGGAATCCTGTTTGGAAAAAGATGGGAAGGTCTCCACTATACTGAGGATTTGGTCTGTGATATTAGCAAGTTCTCGGATAGGGTTTGGCATTGATTCCTTTTTTGCTTTATAGCATGAATATTTTACTTATTTTTTGGCCTGTCCACTTCTGTGTTATCCTGGAAATTAGTCCTTTGCCATACTCTGTTGTGTCATGGAAGACACTGGGGGTGGGAAGAGGCTGAAGAGTGGTGTGTGTTATTTCTGTGGGTGGCAGAGGATGGTGAGCAGGGGCATGAGGGTGGGACTGGGGCTTGTTCTACAGTACCTGGAACCTGTGCAATAAGCTCCCTCAGTGTGTGGAGTTCAGGCTGTGCTTGCTGGAAAGTCTGTGCTCAAGGAGCATTAGGATTTGTATTTTGGTGGTTAAAGAAGCCTGCATGTTCCATTTTCACAGCTTTTACCCCTGGGACAGCAAGATGAAGCCAAGACCAACAGGTGTTGCTGTCCATCCTTCACATGGCTGTTTTGACACGTGGTTTGCTTGGCATTTGGACAGTGGTAGCTCATGGATAACTCAGACTAGCAACCTAGATTTGTCTTCTTTAAACTCTTGTTTTTTGCCTGTTAGTTTCAGCAGTGGTATTTTTAACTCACATCAGTTACTGTTTTGAGCCCCCTTGGCACTGAAGAAAGTTGAGCAGGGAATATTCATTTTAGGAAGGGTGTGGGTGTTTGCAACTATTTTGGGATGAGAATCTGTCACCCAAGTAGCTCCAGCCATTTTCTTTCAGCATCTGGCAGGGAATCCTCAATGCACTCAGGAGTTTCAGTGCTTCCTTACAAGCTTCATCTCGTTGTAAGCACCTAAACAGGAGGCCCAGGCATCGCTTAAGGGTTTGATACTTTATGAATCAAGTTTCAAGGCATGGTCCCTGGAAATGGCAGTGAGGAAAAATACTAATTGTAGGCATCCAGCTGCAGAGGTGATGGCTGAGAGAGGAGGGAAGACCCACCTGCCCGGTTGGTTGCAGGGTGCCAGACAGCACTTCTGCAGCAGTCAGGAAGTCTTTTGCTATAGGACTTTGTAGCAGTGACTGTTTCCTAGAGCAGGAAGAAGAGAAGTTGCTCTGAAGTGGGAGCGTTTTGGCTACAGTTAGTTGCTTCCCAGGCCCTCTGTGAGCCCCCCTGCTCTTTTGCTTTCTTTGCTGCTGCAGAGGAGCCACACAGATGAATGACTTGGTGGAGCTGGGCTGGTGGCAGCTGGGTCCATCTGTCTGCAGAGCTGCCATACGAGACCCTGAGCAGCTGCCCTGCCTTGGAAGTGGGACTGGGGCTGGTTCTGATAAACCCAGACAGCTGGGCTGTGCTGCCCTGACCTGCCAGGGAGCAACTCTTGGGGGCTGCACTGACTTTCCAGACAAATGCAGACCTTTAGCAGGCAGGCCCAGGGCTCGGGCCACTGGAGTTCTTTGCTCAAACATCTGTCACAACCTGTTGTTGTGGGGGTCATGTCACAGCTGTTGGTCTGTATTGGCTGTTGTTTTAACAGGATTGCTTTAATAAACAAGGGGCTCATGGATCAAGTCTTTATCCCTTCCATTCTCAGGGCAGACATGTTATTTCCTCAGTTCTTCAGTATCTAAAGCTGTGAAGAAACAACTATTTACAGTGCCTGAACCTTGGGATAATGTGATATGCCTTTGTCCTTGAAAAATTTTCTACCAAGCAGGGCAGGTAGAACTGTAGCCATGGACCCATTTCCTGGGTTTTTGAGCACCATCATAGGCAGCTCTTGTGGATCATAACTTCCTTTTCCTGGAATTCTGTGTATTAAGCATCAACTCTACTGCACCCTTCTCATATAATAACACTGCTGATTTTGGAGAGGATATCCCCCCAACCAATATGCCCCTGAAAAACAGGGTAGTTGGTAATTCAGCACATTTGTGGTACCAGCACAGAGATCCGAGCACTAGGCAGAATTTATTTCTACTTTAACAATCCACCTTTTCATTGCTAAACAAATACCCTGAGTCGTATCATTAAGCACGCAGAAAAGGAAGATTGATAGTTTTTCCAGCCCCTCTTGCACTTCCCTGTTTGAAAGCCATTGCTTTCCCCTCTACCAGCTGGGTTCAGTGTTCCTGCCTGACACATCTCCTTCCCTAACAGGAAGAAGCCCACACATGTGACAGTGAACTGCTGGTTCTGCAACCAGGACACGGTGGTGCCCTACGGGAATCGCAACTGCTGGGATTGCCCCAACTGCGAGCAGTACAACGGCTTCCAGGAGGTACTGGGGCAGGGCCCTGGAGGGGGCTGGGAAGGTGCATGCCCTGTGGAGCAGAGCTTTGGGAAACCCCTGCTCCTCATCTGGGACGATGTAGGCCCAGTGCACAGGAGGATCCAGTGGTTTGACAGCTGTGCTGAGTGCCAGGGAGCTCAGCAGCTGATCAGCTTGAACTTGGAGAGAGAATCCACTGTACTGGGATGTGCTGACTGCGATAATAAAGGCAGACTTTTCTCCCTTGCTTTAAAGGGCAAAAATGGCCTTGGCACATCTTTTAAGAATATCTTTGTTAAAATATATGAAACACTCAACAAGTAACAATATATTAAAATATTATTCTTCTGTTTTTTTCTATTCTGTTAAATAACAAAACATATCTTAAACCAGAATCCAGCACTGCCAGCTGCTTGCAATAGGTGTGTGAAATAGTGGAGGTGGGGAGAAGATTTGAAGCATTTTGTCTTCTTGTTTTTACTTACTTTGTTACATAGGTGAATGCATGGAATATAGAGCTGCTGACAGAGCTTAGGGAATCTTATTGTCAACCTAGCTTTGATTTCCTGATCTAAAGTTTGCTTTCCCTCCTGCTTTTCGTCAGAATGGAGACTACAACAAGCCCATCCCTGCCCAGTACATGGAACACCTTAACCATGTTGTGTCAGGTGCTACAACTTTCTGTGACCCTACCAAACCACAGCAGTGGGTGAGCAGCCAAATTCTGCTCTGCAAGAAATGCAACAACCACCAAACCATGAAAATCAAACAGCTGGCTTCATTCTCACCAAGGGAGGAGGTGAGTGTTTGTTAGGTACCGCCATCACAGGGAATGTTTGACCAAGGCATTCCCATGCATATGTCTGCTGTTCCTGCTCCATTTAATTCTGTGCAGCAGCCTTGTAATCAGGGGAGAGAGCTGTTTTCCAGTGTTGAATGATTCTCCAGTAGTCTTCAGAAGCACTATGTTATACTCCAGTGCAGAGAACGTTACTGATTAGTTTGCAAATTTACCTAATCCTACTCCAGAGCCATAATGTAATGCCCTGTTCTAGATGAGCAGTGGAAGTTGAAGCATGATCCCAAAACATTGCTGAGAGTAGCTTACAATTCCAGTGCTTCCCATGGCTGAGCTTACAGGATTTTGCAGGCACAACTGCCCACTGGTTACCTTGAAGCCTTAACAGCTTCTGTTTTTCCTGAGGCCCTGCCTGTGCTGCTCTGCATTACTAGTGGAGTGGGAGAGGAATCCTGTGCAGCCATAATTTCTTTGGTTAGGCATCTGTGCCTAGCAGGGCAAAGGGGTTTTACAATTACAGTAACAGGATTTCCTGCTGAGCAACTTCTTGGCTTTCCCATTATTTAATATGCATGGAGAATAGGATAATGGGGTTTCTCCTTCACAGTTTCGTGGCTTCCCAATCTTTCACACAGAGAATTTAGTGTACTCCTTAACTTTCAACCATGAGCAAGGCTTGGTGTTAGACTGTGCTGTAGTGTGATGTGTTCGTCCTCTGGTTTTGCCTAATCCAGTCTGCTTTGTGTAATTGTAATAAGTTTAATCATGATGATTCCCAGAGAACAGATTTAAATTTGATCATGCTTAATGAGAATATCTTCTGCTGTTGCCCTTTTCTCAGCTTTATTTCTAGTCAATGCCCCTTGCCAGACCTATCCAGTTGCTCACAGTAGTGCCAGCCTTTGGCCCCTTTTTAAGCATTCAGTGACCTGCAGTGCCCGTGCCAGCTGAGAGACATGGGACTGTGTTACCCAGCAGGGTTGGATTAGTGTGTCAGTGACAGCAGTGGCCTGTCGTGGCATTGCTGACCTGTTCCAGTGAGGAATGAGCCTGCTGCTCCTGGTCTCTGCCATGGGATTCCTTCTCAGTTCCAGCAGACAGAACCTATGGAACTGCTGCAGCAAACTTTTGGGCAGCCTCGATGTGTCCCCCTGCTTCCCTCTGCCAAGGAAGCTGAATGCTTTCAGCTGTGTGCTTTTAGACCGAGATCCTGGAGACAGAATAGCTCTAGAAGCTTCTGTGATAAGTGATGTGTCCACTGTAGTGACACTGAAGAATGTACCTACTGTTTTTACCAGTGTTATTAATGATTTGTGGAGCGCATCTCACCAAGTGACAGCCTTCGAGTCTGGGGCTGATTTTTGGAAGGAGCTTGGTCTTTCTCCAGCACAGTGGAGTGAAGGGGCAGTCCCCTCATCTGAGGAGATGAAGAGCAATTCTAGTTCCTTGTCTCACCTCCTGTGTTGAGTTTGTAAGTTCTCAACAAGCACAGAGGCCTCAGAAATTCAGCATCCTGAAACTGAGCCACAGTAGCCTTCTCCAAGGCTCTTTTTCTTCTTTCCTCTGAACCATGGAGGCTGGGTCAGCTGTATGTGAGCTGGTTTCATGCCTGGCCACTAGTGAGGCCTGGCTTCAGGGGGCTGTTCCCCTGGAGACTGGAATCATGCTGTGTTCTCCTCTCAGTAGCCAACACGATAACTGGTGAGGGGCCTGCAGTGCTCACCGACCTTTCCTCTCCTGTTCTCTCCCCAGGGCAAGTACGACGAGGAGATTGAGGTGTACAAGCACCACCTGGAGCAGACCTACAAGCTGTGCCGCCCGTGCCAGGCTGCTGTGGAGTATTACATCAAACACCAGAACCGGCAGCTCCGGGCACTGCTGCTCAGCCACCACTTCAAGCGCCGCGAGACAGACAAGGCCTACGCTCAGGTGAGGGAATCAGGAGGAGGGAATGCAGAGAGCCTGATCCCACTGCACCTGGGGTTGCTGCTGGGAAGGGAAGGCAGCAGCCTTGGGGCTGCCTAACCCTGCGAGCTGCTTCTAAACCAGCAGTTTGGGAGAGTGCAGGATAGTTGCCACAGGTGCTCCTGGTGTTAGTGTGAGGTTTTCCTCTTGCTGGTGTCACTCAGTGCAGTTGCCAGAAGGCAAGTCTAATGTAATAATAACAGAGTGGAAGGAAAATTATGGGACAGGCAGAGGAGGCCAATTTATGAGTACAGTGCAGGAAACTACAGAGTGCAGGGAGAGAAAAAAAAGAACAGTGGGAAGTGAATTATGACATTCTCCCTGCCTGACCTTGGCTTCTGCTCATAGCTCTGCAGTTGCTCCTTGCTAGTCTACAACACCCCATGTGGTGTACAGAAGGATGTGAACAAAACAGTACATAAACCAGACAGTCTGGAAGTGTTTCATGAAGCACCATTTCAAAACCTTCCTGCAGTTGATCCAGCTTCTGACAAGGTGTTTCGGCTTCTGAAAAAATGTTTCTCCCTTTTTCTACAGAATTTATGTTCCTCCTCCTCTGCTTCCATAACCACACCAGCTCAGGTGATATTCCTGCGGTTCCTGGCCTTCCTCAGCTGTGCGTTCCTGGTTCTGATGGCCTTGTATGGGTCGGGCGACCCCTTCTCCCTCAGCACAGCAGCAGTCCCTGCTCCCATTGCCTCTGGCCCTGCGTCCCTTCAGAACAGGACTGGCACGAGCCCCCGTGCAGACATGGGCAATGCCACCTCGGTGAGGGTGCCAGGCTGGCAGGAGCTGCTCCAGCTGCTCCCGGAGCACGTGCTGGACAACCTGAGTGCCGTGTGGGTTTATGGCAAGAGTCACCAGATGGCAGTGGCTGTGCTGGGGCTGTTCACCTGCCTGCTGGCCATGTTCCTGGCTGGGAGGATCAGGTGGGTGTGCACATGGTTTCTTGCTCACTTCATGAAAACTGTGTTATATTGGAGGTCTTCAGTGTTGACTTGGTGGTCCAGAGGTAAACATTTGCCAGAGTGGCACACATAGTACTGGGTGGCACAGTTGTTGTTTTTTTGGGTTGCCAGCTGACTGGGTGGAGACAGCAGAGCTTGCTTTGGATCTGTGCCTTGATTCATTCAATGGAAGCTTGAATTACTGTGAATGAAAAGTTCCCCGTGCAGCTCTGGTAGAAAATGGAGCTGATCTATTCAGGTGCTTGCACAGCAGTGTGCAGGGCTGTGTGATATATGATACATGATGTATGTTACATGATACAACCCTAGTCAGAGGTAGTACAGAACCTGCTCAATCTGTGTACCCTCCCCACCTTCCCTCTCCTTCCTCAGGGCCAAGAGGTTTCACTGGTGTTTAAACTCCTGTCTGGGCTTTCTTTCATTGCAGACTGCGGAGAATTGACGCATTCGCTTCAGTGCTGTGGTTCGTGGTGATGAGCCTGCATTTAGCTGAGAGGTACCTGAAGATGGAGACACCCAGCTGGCTGGACACGGCCAAGTTTGGCACCACGTCCTTGTGCTGCCTGGTGGGCTTCACCGCCGCCGTGGCCACGCGGAAGGCAACGGGCCAGCGGAGATACCGGCCCCGAAGGTCAGAGCCAGAGCAGTGACGCTGGGGGAAGGAGGAAAAAACCCTTCTGAACTCTTTGCGACTGGTGCTTCTCTCTCCTCTTTTTATTTTCCCTTCCTCTGTTTCTTTTTTTTTAATTAGATAAGCAGTGAAGATCTCTTCTTCCTTTTTATATATACATACTATTTTTTTCCCATCCTTGCTTACCACTGTGCTAGCTGCTTGGAGCATTTCCACTGCTAGCCATGGAAGCTACTCCTGCTGCCTCCATTCTCCCTCCTGCATCCTATGTCAGAATATCCAGCTTCCCCAAAGCCAGTGCTTCCAGCAGCTGCCTCACAAACTGCTCTGTAAATGCAGCCTCCTCCTCATTCTGCACCTCCAGCCAAAGAGATTTGGCTCCTCCTCCCCTCCCAGTTCTTCTCACTGCCTATCCATCCCTAGCCACTCACAGAGGAACCCTCTGCCTTGATCCACCATGGGGCCCAGGCCACCTTCACTTTTCTAATGGTGCTAATCATTTTAATTTGGAACTGATGGGAACTTGCCTCTGGATTTGGAGTCCTCGTAACGTGTGCTGTGGTGACACTGTGCAGTGTCCAGGCATGCATGGAGGGCACCACGCATAGCCCATAAGCTGGTTCTTCTTGCCTTCCACTGTGTAGCATCACTGACCTGCATGTTCTCTAGCTCTGCCCTTCTCCTGACTCCTCTTTTAAATGGAGAAGTGTCCTTAAGTGCTGTTGACTGGAACTCCAATAATGTATTCAAAAGGGTGCTTTAAAAAGTCCTGTAGCTCAGGGTGTCTTGATTTAATACCTGAAAGTATTCAGCTGTTTGAGGCTAAATTTTCAGATCTACCAATAGCTGTTGCTTTCAATGCCATTTTCCTTTGGGGTTTTTACCCACCCACCGACCCCCTGAGGAGCATCTGCATGCAAGCACAGCTGGATAAAAATGCATCTGTTCCTCCAGTCCTGTAGCCTTAGAAAGAGAAGAAATACAGGAGCAACAACCTGTGATATAACCAGCTTTCATTGTTCATCACTACTTACTCAGGCAGTGTTTATTGCTGAGGACACAGATAGGATGTGCTATAGGAAGGGGTGGGAGCTCTGCTGTGGGACTACATGGCAACAGAGATGGGGTTTGGGGATTATTTGGGGGGGTTCTTTTTTGAAGTCTGGCATTGGTGCTAATGCTGTTGGAAAAAGGGGTCTGGAAATTGTGACTTGGAGTGGAGTGCCTGGCAGTCCTCTGCTGAAAGCTGGGATAACAGGGTGTTAGTTACCCTGTGGGGAGGAAGGAGCTTCCAGCTGCTTGGGTTTTTGTGGGATGACTTGTTGGGGCCTCTTAGGATAAGCAGTCTGATTATCCTGCACTGCTGTTTGCAAGGCACTCCACTGAGTTTCTCATATGGATCTGAGTCTTCCAAGAGGAAACAGCACTGTTACAGAAGATCTGCTGTTTTCCTCTGTTCAGAATAGCACAATGGAACTTGCCACACTCGTAGTCTGATGTACGTTAATTTGGTGTCATCGTCTTCCAGTGTATAAACTCTAAAATAATCAGAATGGAACTCTCACTGTGAGGTATCTGCAACTGCTGCTGAAAGATTCAGACACTACTGGGAGCTGCAGATGCTGGTGAAATTATAGAAGCTTTTTTAAAGGAAAGAAAATATTTCATAGCTTTTCGTAGTCACTGTTCTTCCAACCAGTGATGGCTGTGAAAGCACAAAGGTGGCACTGACAGAAGCTCTGTGAGGTTCTTTAACAATAAGCCAGGCTGAGTGTGTCAGGCAAGGTGCAGCTCCTGGCTGAAGGACCGTGTACCTGTGACTTAGCAAGGGAAGGGGCCACACAGACCTGCTTCCCATCTGGGCTCTCCTTTGGAACCTTTTTCCAGTGCCTTCAGATAACTGCAATATCCACCTCCAAGCTCCCAGAACAGCTGTCTCCATCCTGGTGCTTGTGAATGATGCTGCTCTGAGGGTTGGTTACTTACTGATCCCCAAACGAACCCAGCACCTGTAAAGCCTGGTTCCATCTTCCACCTTCCCGCACTTACCAATGCAGACCCAAAACACTTGTCTTCCAGCTCACACTCACAGTTTGCTTCTTACTCCAGTCTCAGACTTTCAGAATTATAATAATGACCATTTTGTCCCATTTTCTGCAGGGGACACTTGATTCAATTTAGAGAATTGTTTCAAAGTAAATACTAGAAGAAGCCATGTGACTTCATCAAAACAGGGAAAAAGCCAGCAGAAGTTTGCTGAGTGAGGCTTTCACAATCCCTCTGGTGCCTCTTTCCTACTCTCCATTAGAAGATGTAATAGGAAACATTCTTATAAATCCAGTCTTTTTTCTTTGTACTTATCAGCCTGTTGGAGCAGGGAGCAGTGTTAAGACAGACTGGAGTAAGGACGGGAAGGGAGAGAGATAAAAGCCCTAAGAAGCCAAAACAGGGGACAGTTTTGTGTGTTATCACTGTTTATTCAGCCTCCTTTCAGTGCAGTGATCCCTACAATGTTTCCCTGGGAAACTCCTCACTGCAGCAGCCCTTGCAACACCATTATTCTGCAGCCCATCTGCTGTTAAAAGTGAGGTGGACAAAGCCACCTGATGGGGTGATCACTGGCACCAAATTCAGTGCCAGCTCTGCCGTTCTGCTGCAGAGAAGACCCAGGAAACCTTGAGCTATTATGCCATTAAGTGAAGTAAGACAAATAGACTTCTTTTTTTCTTCCTCCCTTCTTCCTGCATCAGGACTTTCAAATTTTCCTCATAAAGTTAAATGTAGGAAAAGACTGATGTTTCTATTTAGCTGTGACTGCCTTCTGCACTTAGTGTAAAATTTGGATGAAAGCTCCTCTTGCTGCTCTCCTGTGAGCTGTGTCCCAGTGATGGGAGGAATCTCATGCGTGAAGGATATATTGAGCCTGCTGGAAGGAGGAGGGCTGTGAGCAGCTGACAGACTCTGTGGGGATGACCATGGTAATGTCGTGCCTGATTTTTATCACCAATGTCCTTTTTTTCACAAGCATAAAATTAATCTGTCCAAATTTTCTTGCCCAGTAGCAAGGAAACTCTCAGTGGCAGCTTCTGAGGATGCTTGGCAGCCTCTGAGGATGTTTTGCTTTCAGGAGCTGAAAGTCAAGGCTGTGTTAAGTGTCACTGTGTCCTCTTTCAGTGCCCCTCTATCTTCTCTAATCAGCTGTTTTCCTCCCTTCTCTTCAGGAGCACTCTGGTTTTTTTTCAACTTAAAGTTGCCCCATCTTTGAGCCCCCTGGAATCAGGCCCCTTTTATGATATTTTGCTCCTAAGTGTTGTTTTATCATGCCTGTTCTTTTCTCTTATTCTCTTCCTGTGAAGTGCTGGGATGGGCTGGGGAGGATGCAACTAAATATCAGGAACAGGCTGTTGGTGGAACTGTGGGAAGGAGTGGGATTTACACTGTGAAGCCTGAATGATCCTGTTTAAGGAATATTTTAGCTTTGTTTGCACAGCAAGTGCAAATCTATACTGAGTTTAAAATCTTGTAATCTCGGCAATATGGTAACTGCAGTTGAATACAAACAAGAAATCCATTTGTCTTCGCTCTATGCAGATTAATATTAATGAAGTATGTTTACAAGTTGCACTAATTTATATGTCAAAACATCAAAAAGCTACTCTGTTTTATGGCCAAGCTGTACAACTGATCTCTGTGGTGCTTTGTTCATGACTTACAATTGAAGAATTTTGGACTTGTAATTGGAAACATTTCAACAAAATAGTACAACACATATTGAAGTGGGGTTCAATTTTAATGCCAAAGAAGCTTTTGCCTTTGCTCAGGTGTCAGCTTATTTTCCACCCTTCTTGGTGCCTCAGCATGTCTGTGCTGCTGCTTCTAAAAACAGGAAAAAAAACCCTCAGAGCCTCAAAACCAAACTTGTAGCAGTTGAATGTTTGGTCTTATAGAGACTCTGATGCTGACAGTCTCCTCTCTTTCTGCTTTTCTCACATGCTTGGTCTCTCATGCTTTTGCTGATGGTGGAT
This sequence comes from Anabacerthia variegaticeps, assembly GCA_035583185.1. Taxonomy (NCBI): domain Eukaryota; kingdom Metazoa; phylum Chordata; class Aves; order Passeriformes; family Furnariidae; genus Anabacerthia; species Anabacerthia variegaticeps. Next base: position 6,644,945 of record JAWWEW010000054.1, read on the forward strand.
CTTTTAGGGGAAAGGGAAGAAAGGAGAAGGGTGGGATCTTCCAAAGGTGTTCTGATTTGTAAACTGTAGCATTCATTCTGTACCAGCTGTGTCTCAGACAACGAGGCCTGTAGAAGATCAGTTGTAAATTTGCAGTATTTTACTGTGAACTGTTCCTGGAGGAAAAAAGTAGGTAAATCATCACTGCCTTTACTGAGACTGTTCTTGCCATACCTGATTTAATGCCAAATAGCCTGTTCTAGACACTCTTGACATGCTGTAGGTTGTGTATGGAAGGTGCTTTGCATTTCTCATTTGAAGTTCAATTAGGACATAGCCCAGCAGTCAGATCTATGATCTGAGTGCATGATTGCTTCCCCACACAGTGCAGCAGAAGGAAATGTGTGCTCCCAGCTCAGGGGGTGTGGTGCCAGTCCATGCCCTGAGCACAGTCCTGCTCTCCCTGTGCTCTTTGGTGGGACAGTGGATACACATCTCCTCCTGCTGGGTGGGATAGGAGCTAACAAAGGGCTGGTAGCTAATGAACACAGCTGACACAAAAGCATCCAGAACCACTTGGCCAGTGCTCTGAGCTGCTTGTTTTCTCTTAGCCAGACTCTTGTTTCAGGCCAGAGAGGAACACGTGGTAACCTGTGCTTATCAGATGCAGCTCTGTTGCCTGAGGGTTCTCCTACCATGCAGGCCAGAGCATGCAAACATCTTAACTCAACAATATTAGAGGGTTTTAGCCCAAAAGCCCCTAATTTGAGGTGCTGCTTTTTCACACTGGCCATGTGCTGGTGTCTAGACCAGAGGATGGTACAGCAGAATGGAGCTGAGGTGGTGAGGGATCCTTAGTGGGTTTGAGTGTCACTTGAAATCAGATCTGCTCCATCCCCAAGTGCCTGACTCTGGCTCTCCGTGGCCATGGCTGATCTGTCAGCTCAAAACCTTGCACCCTGCCCAGCAGAGCCAGATTTACAAAGGGGCTGATGTGGGTTCATTAAGTGCCTTTCCCTGGACAAGATTTTTGACAACACTATGTTGCTTTCCTTCAGTGGAACCACCAAGGCTGCAACATGAGACAGCAGTGCCTGTGTCTGCCAGGCCACTGCTTCTGTCCTTCATCTGCCCCCAGAGAATGTGACAGGGCATAAGAGGACACTTGAGCTGCACTCTTAAATTTCTGAGCAGCTCTGCAGACTCTGAGGGGGTTGAGGGAGAACCCAGAACTAGCAACCAAGTCAGCACCTCTGCTGCTGCTACTTCTGAAGCCCTCACTGACATCAGTGCATGCAAACTGACCCCTTTGTGGCCACTTACCATTATGAGTACAGTATATATCTCATTTTTTCATTTCTATTAACCCCTCCTTTCCTCCATCCATGCTGTGCATGCCCTAGTGAGCTGAGCTGGGGTGTGGCAAAGGGTGAGGGCACGAGGGGAAGATAAAAACGGTGTAGTGGTGTTTTATTGTGGCTTGATGAATATTCTTCAAGTACTCTGAAATTTTGTGAAGCTAATAATCATGCTTAGTTACTATAGGAAGTATGTATTAATGTAATGTGAACAAAGTATTTATGCTCTTACAAAAATTAATATAATTAATAGGCAAGTGATTGCTCCAGACTGACTCCACTCATGAAAGCAGGGAGCTGTGTATGTGGCTTTGCTTTGGTTTTTAAAGAGATGCTTTTGAAATTGTGTGCTGTCACATATAACCTGCCATGTCATTCCAAGTGTGCTGTCACCTGTGAGTACACCTGGGGCCACTTTGAGCCATGGCAGATGCTCTCCTGTGAAAGGGACAGTACTCAGTCCTGAAGTCACCCCCTGTAAAGCCTCAGCTGGGACCAAAGCTGTTGAGGGCACAGGCAGGAGGAGGCTCCCTGAACATTTCTGTCATGCCAGCAAGTCTGGATTTGTGTAGACATAGGACCTGTGTGCCACCAGAAGGAGGGAAGGCAAAACTGATGCCAAACATCTGTACTCTAGAAGGTGTTGGTGCAGCACCTGGCAGCTGGAGCATTTTCAGCTCTGATTCAACCCTCCCTTTTCATCCAAAGCAGGACAACACAGAGGAGAGAAGAAATCTTACTCCTGGCAGCTAAAGTTTCTTAGCTCCCAGTGTCACATATCAAAATATTAATGTGTCTGAGACCTGTGCCCTTTTTTATCATTACTCTCCCTTCTCCCTGTGCCTGTTATTTATTCATAGATTGCTCTTGACTCCTGATTCTGTGGACTTGACTGTAGGCACAGGTTGTGGCCCTGACTGATGAGATGCAACAGATCAGACCAGAGCGGTGCCTGGTCAGGGCACAGCAGTGTGCTGCTCTCCCAGGCAGCAGTGGCTAACAGGGAGCTGTTCTGCACCCTCCCTGCCTGAGAGAAGGGTGCAGCTGCACATGGAGAACTCACAGCTCAGTTGTAATTGGGACATTAAGTCCACAGGTAACATTTTTATCCCCTGGCTGCCCCAGGCAGGTGAGCCTGGGCACGTCCCACAAGCTGCCTGCCTGTGACTGCATCTTACCTTCTTCCTTCATGGGCTGAATTCTCTGATACAGGAGTGGGTCCAGCCAGCCCTGTAGTCTGACCTGCTCTGTGCCCTTCCATGTCTCCCTCTGTCCTGGAAGGCAGCATCTCTGGTTAAAATGTGAACTAAATAGGCACACCCATATGGTGGTGTCTGTGGATGAGAGGGAGTGTTGGGACAGAGGAGGGGAGGCTCTGCTGGCAGGAGGTGTCTCTTCAGGACCGTGTACAGTCCCATACCATGTGATACTCTTATTTAACCTTCTATTTATTTATTTTAAATTATCTATGTAGCAGAGTTGTGCCCAACTGTCTAGTAATGCTGTGATCATTGTAAACACTAATTAAGATACCCAGTTTTTGATGTTCACAATATCAAGTTCTGAAATAAACGGCCTTGACTATTTCCACAAACTGTCTGACTCCAGAGCCTTTTTTTTTTTTCCCCTTCTTTTTTCTGTTACTTTTTTCATTATTACCAGACCCATTATTATCACATGCACAAATGGCTTGGAGCAGAGACACAGCTGCAGTGCTCCATCCCAGGGCTGTGATGTGGTTGCTTCCTGCCTTGTGATCCTCTTGATCTCCTCACCTTTTTTCATCTGCTTCTGAAGGAAGTTTTAGTTCAGCTGCCCATTCTCAGGCATGAAGCACATTCCCATGACAGCTTTTAGCAGCATCCAGCCCTCTTGATATGGCAGTGGCAAACACTAAGGAGAAAAGAGGATTTTGCACACTTGGCAGGAATTCGTTCAGAACAGATCAGTGTTTAAGCCATTCCTAGGTCAGCTTTCAGTCCTGAGGCATTAATATGCTGTGCTTAAAATTCTTCAGCTCTTCTTTGCTAACCAGAAAAGTTCCTTTTCTGGATGGTGCAAGGCAAATGATTCCTCAGCTGCCCCGAGGATCTGACTGCACTGACTTGGTGAGGTTGAGAACTGGGGCTGTTGAGCAGCAGAGCCGTTGGAGGACTGATCCAAATCAGTTACAATCCCAGGATTGTGAGAGACAGACTGTGGTTATGGGTGATCAATGACTGTAATATCTTCCAGCCCATTAAATGAAAAACTGCTGCAGCAAGGAGCTGTGTAAAGCTGGGTCCTTTAGCCCAGAGATACAGAAGGTGCAAAGTTAGGACAAAAGAGCTGCATTGTTCCCTGGGGATGCTCTGACTGGCCCTTCACAGCCGTGGCCCAGTGAGTGGTAGGTATCCCTTTCTCCTGTGATTCATATCGTAGCCCTGAGCTGCACTTCTGATTCCCTTTCCCACTCATTGTCTCTTACAAAGCTGAGATGGACACATACATCTGTGTGTGGGGGGGTGTATGTGTGGTGGGGCAGATGTGGGGGGGGGGTGTGCACTAAAGGGAAGCCTGACACCCTTCCCAAGCCCTGGAACCTGAAGAGGTTGGGCAGTTTCAGCTGCTGGCAGAGAGTCTTTCTTACCTCACAGAAGTACAAATAAAGGCAAATGTGTAAAGGAGGTTTGAATGTTAGTTTCGAAACAGAGCATTTGTGCTGAAATCTTTGTCCAGGTACCCATAAAAATCCTCTTCTCTATACTGACATCAGGGGTAAGATGTTGATCCTGCTTTCTAAAGACAAGAATAGTAGATAACTACTTGCCTCCCACAGCCATGACATGTGTCACCATGCAATTGGCATGTGCACACAGCAGACAGAAGATGTGCTCTAGTGTTGACCCCATGTGTACCTGGACTTTGTAAAGCATTCTGGTGGGCTCTGGGCAATTTTCTCATCCAGGGAGAGATTCAAGGTACTGTGCTTATTTGCACCTGAGTTCCTAAACTGTTTCCCCATCTTTTCCACCCTGGATTGTGGGAAGTTTGGTGCACAATAATGTAAGCAAGGCTGAGCAGTTCTTCCTTTCCCAGTTTCAAAGTGTAGGAACATTCCCTGTTCCAGCATTCTGCATGTTGCACTCCTGCACTGAAAAGTGAGTCCAAACCTGGTAACAAAGCAAGTGTTCTTGCAGGTACAACTGAGAGAGGCAGTCACTGGAATGTGTCCTTGCTGAGTGTCTTGTCGTGTGTCATTTGCAGGTACCTGTCTGGGGATTCGATGACTCTCTTTCCCAACGGCACTGGGACAGCCTTCCCTCCTCCTGCCACGTCTCTCTTTGTCCCAACACCACCCAGTCTGCTGCACCTGACAAACCAACAGCTCTTCAGGTCCCCACGCAGAACTTCTTCCTCCTCCCTCCCTGGCCGTCTCAACAGGGCACTCTCACTGGGTACCATCCCCTCCTTGGCCAGGGCAGGTAAGTGTGCAGGAAACCCTGTCCCAGTGGGAATGGGAATGGCAGTGGAGTGGTGCAGTGCCTCACAGGGAAACGGGCTCTGAGGCATCCACACCTCACAGGCCTCTTTGGGGATGCTGCTCCTGTGGCACAGAGGAGCATCCAGCATTAGGAATTTGGAGGTTGGCACTGGGGGGTTGCCCAGCGTGCCATTGCCATCTCAGGGTAACAAAAAGCCTCCCTGAGTGCTTGCCTGTTGTGGGGTAACTGAAATCCAGAGGCTTCTCCAGGCATTAGAGTCAGGATGACACAAGCTACAGAGTTATGGAAGGAGCAGTTAGACATGGGAATGGAGCAGAGCAGGGACTGAAGCCCTGGGATACCTGATGGGGTGAGAGGGATCACTCCCTTCGAGCTGCTTTGTGGAGGTTGTTCCTCTTGCTCCAGCTGAAGGAGCAGAGCTGAAGGCAGGCTCTGCCATAGGTCTGGAGTTGATTTGTGTTAGCAACACTATTGAAGCTGCTTGAGGGACCCCATTTCCTCTCATTTTTAAGGGCTTTGTGTGATGTAGAGAAGATTTATAGGCCTCAGGAAAGTCTCTGTCTGGGTAACTCAGTAACCCCTCAGTTCTGCTGTGCTTGAAAGTTACAGATGGGAAATAGTGTTCCAATGCTGTTCTCCATCCATGCAAAGCCAAGCTTTCCTGGGTCTCTAACTGAGTACCAGAAGGTCAGAGGCCAAAATGTGGCAGTTTTCTAGGACAACATTGCAGTCCTACAGGGATTTTTTAGTGCATCCCACATTTCTCTAAGTCACAATGCCAGCAGTTTTGCCAGACCGAGCAAGAGCAAGGCAAGGACCAGCCAGTGCAACCCTTCCAGCAGTGCAGCAGCTTTTGGCACAGCCTGCCCCCTCCCAGTGCCCTGAGTGCCATGGGAGGGTGGGTGCAAGTGTTCCAGACATTGGTGTCTGTGTTTATTTACTGAGGTGCAAAGCCAGACAGTCTGCAGAAAGAGTGCTGTTGGGGCTGGAGAGTTTTTGCAAACAAGGTTTTCAACTTCCAAAGCTGTTTGCCTCTAATTATGTAAATCAAGTGCCTAAGAAAAAATAAGTTTATTTAAGCTCTGATGTTTCATTTATAGCACTTCTCGCTGACATGAGTACTTTTCATTGTTTAGGTTTTTTTCCCCTACCTTTATTTGTATTTATTCTCATTTGCATTTGTTATGGCTACCATATTATAATAAATCTGCCATCTAGTTGGGAATTCATCTCACCGTGCATCTTTCCATATCTTGACCTTCTTCCTTTTAAAGGAGAGGCAAACCAGGCTATGGTACAGTCACAGGGCTGATAATCTGAACTTGATACTGTACTTAGAAGTCATCTAGCAGCTTTGCTGGGAGCAGGTGAAGAAGTCACCACCTTTGGAAGCTGCCCCATCCTTCTGTTACTGACTGCACAACAACTAACCTGTGTTCGTGCTTGTCATCTGCTCCTGTGTAACTTGAGATAAATTATTATAAGCCAGTTCTGCAGTGCCAGAGGCCACTGGCACAGAGGCATAAGGCAGCAGTCAGACAACCTGCAAATGGTCCTGCTTCAGATATTCTGGGGGAGGAGGTCTTATTTTGGTTTTGGAGCCTGCTGGACAGATCTGTTCTGCTGCAGCTGGGAAAAGTGGATTATTCTGCTGCTGGCATAGAGCCGGCCTAGGAAAACGGACAATTTTCCTGCCTGCATTTCCCACCTGTCCCCTTGATGATGCAGTTGCATTTCTGAAGGACAGACCTCCCTTAGCTGAGCCAGCTGGGTTCACATTGTTTCATTTTTCCCTTTAGATTCTGGCTACTTGTTCAGTGGAAGTCGACCGGCCTCGCAGTCCTCTCAGTCCAAGGAATCTCCTACATCAGGTACTGCCCTGGGCTGCCAGAGCAACTGTCTGTGGGATTTGCAGTGGGTGGGTTGAAACCCATGGCTTGGTTGAATTCTTTCCTCCCTGCTCACATCCCAGTGAAAACATCAGTTTTGCTGTCAGAGGTGCTGCAGGGAGAGCCCCAGCTAAGAGTGGGATTGCATTAAAACCTGCTGCTGTACGTGTTGGATGTCCTTCCCCCAGGATAGCTCACAGTGAGACAAAACAAGGAGCCCTTCCCTGCTTAGAGCTGAGTTGACTCTGCTTTGAGAAGGGACTTCAACTGTTTCTGATGCACTTTCCCTGCCCCAGGCTGCCCTGCCTGCTCTGCCCTTTTGCTCCCATGTACCCTATGACTACCTGTTGCCCTTCTGACCCAAATGGATCCCTTGGCTGTTTGTGCTGCTGGAACTGCAGTCACAGCCTGGGCCAGTTGTGCAAACCTCCTCACATCCTAATATACCTTCCCAACAGCCTTTGGAGGACACGCCAGAACAATCCCTTTACTTGCACAATGTGTAATGCAGGCTCTCCTGGATGGACACATCTGAGCAAAGAGAAAGCTCACCAGGCTCCTGATAACCTGATTCCTGAGTCATTCCTGAGTGTACTAAAGTGCAGGTGGAATTTCACAGAATACTCTGAGTTGGAAGGGACCCACAAGGATCAGAAAGTCCAAACTCTTAAGTGAATGGCCCATACAGGGATCAGACCCACAACCTTGGTGTTCTTAGCACCATACTCTGACCAACTGACTAATCTCAGACAAGTCCCATGTTCTGCAGTGTGGGAACTCAAATAAAGGATTTTAGTACAAGATACATTGGACATTTGCAACTCCCCTTCCTTTCTCTTGTAGAGGTGTTAGAGAGCCGTGCTTGTTGTATAGGGATTATAATCTCCTGGTTTCCCTTTGGGCATGTCTCCATTCCAGAGCACTTCTCCCTGCTGGCTGGCAGCTGTGCTCCCTCCCGCATCCCCTCCCCAGCACCCTCCGTGGCCGGGTCCGTGACCTCCAGCTCGGGATCGTTGCGCTTCCGCCGGCCCCTCATCAGCCCTGCCCGCCTGAACCTCAAAGGACAGAAGCTGCTGCTCTTCCCATCCCAGAACGAGGCCCTGCCCACCCCAACCAGCTCAGAGGAGCACACCCACTCCGACGGCAACATCTTGGCCACCGAGCTGTCCGGCTTTCCCAGGAAGAGCCTCAGTGAGCGGGGAATGCCTGGTAGGCTGGCAGCCCTCCTGGGAGGGCCTTGGGAGGAAGGGCTTGGCTTGCAGGCACAGCTGTGCAACACCTAGGCCACAACACATGGGGAAACCTTCAGGAGAAACCCAGGTGGTGATGCTGGTGGGCTACCAAAGCTGCCTTGAGAATCCACTGGCCTGGAGAGCTTCTTGGCTGCCCAAACAGATGTGCTTCTCTCACTGGTGGTGCCCCAGAAATGCTGCTGCCACTGCCTTTACCCTGGCTTGGAGAGCTCCTTTAACCATGGGGGTGGTGGTGCTGATATGGGCAGTGTATGAGACACAGCACAGCAGTGAAATTTGCCTTTTGTTTCTAGTTCCTCTTCTCAGTCCCTTCATACTTTTCTGAGGCAACCATCTATTACTCAAGTCTAGCTGTAGTCTGGTAATTCTTGCTACTTTTGGCTTCCACTGGTGATTTTGAATTTTCCTATCTTTTCTCCTTGCAGATATGAGATCTGCTATGGAAGGAGGGAGCATTTGCAGTGATAATTCCATCAAAAAGGAGGATCACTCATCACACTCATCTACCTGTGTGGTAGACACAACTACCAAAGGGGAGGATTTGGCAGGCTGGAGAGGTAAGTGCAAGTCACGTGAGTGTTTGATGCATGTGTGAGCATTTCCAGGAGGGTGAGTGAGATCTTTCCTGTGCTGCAGTGATCTGATCTTGAGGTCAAACAAATGAGAGTAGCAAAATGGAATTTGTGCCTGCTCTTCTAAGACCTTAACAAGGGTGCTCCTGTTCTTTGGACTGTCTGAAGAACACTGACAGAATGCTAACCTGAGACAGAAGAAAAGGGGTGGGGATGCAGGTGTCAAGAACAGCAAGGAGATGAAAACAGAGCCAAAGAGAGCAGAGAATCTTTCCTGACAGGAACTGCTTATGGTGAAAACTGAGCAAAGGGAGAGAAGCAGTGCAACATATGTTCACTGTTCTCATCAAGTCTTTAATATCTCTTTCTGCTATTCCCTTTTTTCCCTGTGTTCTCCTCTTCCAAGGTCACTTTGGTACCTCTGCTCTCCGGGGCCTGCTGGCTGTGAGCCTGACCCTCAATGCTGTGTTCACATCAGCCTACGTCTACAGGAGCCTGCGTTGATTTGTGCCAACGCTCCCCTTCTCTCTGGTTCCACCTGGGCCTGAGGAGACAACAAGAGTTCAACTGTGGCTTCATGTCAAATGGCCATGCCACTGGTGCATGCTGGTTTTTAAAGAACTACTGTACATTCACCTGTCATGACAAGGAACCTGGGCAGCTGCTGCCATCACTTCCAGGTAGAACATATCCCAGGATTGCCCCTGGAGGTGGCAGACAGAATCCCCAGGAAGCTCCAGTTCAAAGCAGGAGGCCAGTCAAATGGCCTCACACACTTTCTTTCAAAAGGACTGACCTGAGACAAAAGCCTGAAAATGTGTGAGCTACGTTTTTAGGAACCTCTCCCCAGCTCTTCTTTCTGACATATTGACCTCGTGCTGATGGTGCTGGTAAAATGAGGAGAATGAGAACACATGAGCTGGAGAAGAGGGATGGCTTAGGAGCTGGTGCTGGGCTTTGGCTACTGTAGCAGCATCCCCAGCCTCTGCTCAGTGGTTCCTCTTCTCTCTTCCCTTTGGCACTCTCCTCTAAATTATCAGTGAATTTTCTTTAGTTGCCTTAAGCTTGCCTAAGCACGTGGGTGACCTTGGCTGCTCTGTCATGTTCTTGCATCTTAGATGTCCATGTGCTTCCACCTGGCCCTGGCCCTGAGGCCACTTTGGCCAGTTCCCTTTCTGGTCATGCTGTTTCTCAGCACCTGCTGTCTGTGCATCCCTCCAGCCGCACTGTGCTGCAGGTGTGCACAGCCCCCAGGAGACGTCCTTTGGGGGCTGTCTCCGAACAAGGAAGCCTGTGCTTTGATTACCCAGGAGGCGTTAATTCTGCTACAGTCATGTCTGTAATAAGCAAAGATCCCGATGTGATTTGCACCACAGTCAAAGGGCTCCTGCTCCCAGCTCTGCTGGTGTTTTCAGTGGAGCAGTGAGTGGCAGAGCTTGTTCTTGCTGTAAATCGCACAAATTGTTCTGGTAGAGGTAGGTGAGGAGCTGTCTGATTGTACACATCTATCCACAAACCTGAGGCCTCAGTCTCATGTTGGGGTTTGCTAAGTAACTGTTTCAGATATTTCTTAGTTAAATGCCCAGGTGCTCTTGGTGAAAAATGCCAAACCTGTACAGTTCAACCTTCTGGATAGATTCTTCTTTTCTAACCCAAGGGGAGTAGCCCTTGATTTCTAAAAGCATTTTGTCATTTGGGCATTTCTGCTTTTGGGTGAGTCTTCAGCATTGCTTAGAATTCAGGGGCCATTTAGAGTATTGTGCTGAACACTCAAAATCATTTAGTGCATCTTAGGGGAAAAAAAGAAGTCTTGATATTTTGATTTCTAAATACCAGATGTGGAGAGAAGATTTGCCAGTGTGTCAAGAACAGCTGGTGAAAAGAGAGGTGACTGGCATTAGCTGTGTATTTCCTGAGGCAGGACTCGCTCTATTAAGAGTTCTTCTGTTGTCTCTTCCTTTGGGCTCCTTTACCTCAAATTTCTCTCCCCCACCCCACTGTCCTGCATTTGCATCTTGAATTAGTGCTGTGCTTACTGTGTCTTTCCCCCATTTCAGTTTGCTGCTGTTCCCTCTCTTGTGCTCTTGTATGTGCACAGAACAAAGTGTCTCACTGCTGCCCATTCTCTGCTCTGAACCTAAAATTCACACCTCGGAGTGATGATCACCCTTCCTTTCACCTCGGGTTTTTTTCTTGCATGTTTTAATTGAGGCCCTTCCACAGCCTCAGCTCCTCACTGGAGTGATAGCCAGACTCTAATCAGCATGCATATGACAGCTTAAATGGGGCTTTGCTGCTGATTCAAACACTGAAAAATTGTCTCTCTTTGTCTTTTCCTGCATAGTTTTAGCAGCCCACTTCCAGCTGCTGCTCCCACCCTCCCTGTTAGGGATGTCTGCTCCTCCTCTGCATGGCACAGTTGGAGCACAGAGCTCACCCACACGTGCTGCTCTGAGAGGCTGAGCAGATGCCACTCCTGCCTCTGCATCTCCCTGTGCCTCCTCAGAGAGCTGGTGGGGGCTGCACAGCCAGCACCTCCTACACAAAGGCCCAGGGCCAGGACACACCTGCAGCAGAAGGATGTGCTGTGGGTTCATGATGGATTCTATTTTAACTTGCATGAATTGTTCCTTGTAGCCAAACCGGACTCATAACCTTGCTGTAAAGAGATTTTTGTCCCTTTTTATAGACTTCTGCAGGCTCACTTGAGCATGTGTATAGGCAAGATGCTGGCAGACCAACTTCCAAGCTTCTATTTAAACTTCTGCTGTTTGGGTTTCATGGTGTCCTGGTGCAGCGTGTGACATCCCATTCACAGATCCTTGTCCCACCGAGGGGCCTCCTGTACAGAGACAAGCTGCCAGAAAATACTGTGGCTTTGCTTGTCTTTGTCACGCCAGCAGATGTGCACTGTGACTCCACGAATGCAAACCGGCCACCCTCCCCTCCCAGTCTGTGCTGAGTTTTACCATCGCACCCCCTGGATCCAAGTTGGTCTCGGTCTCAACCAGATGGCAATAGAAACCTTCTCCTCCTTTCCAGCACCCAAGGAGCTGCAGTGTGGCAACACACCTCTTCCCACCCCTGTTCCAGAGCAGGAGCACTGACCTGTCACTGCACCTCTGCGTCTGAAACTGGTCCTGGAAGGATGTTTGGTCACCTTGTCCAAAGCAATATAAAGACTTTGGATTTTATTACTGAAGAGGGAAGACAACCAAGTTTTTCATTCTGGTGCTAGAACACTCTCCAGTGGTGCTCTCACAGTTGTGAAGCCTTTGCTTGAAGAATACACGAGTGTGTGTGTGTGTGTGTGTGTGTGCAGATGTGTAAAAACATTTGGAGGGTTTCTTCATTTGAAAAGATACGAGCCCATGTCTGTCTTTACATTGTTGGCCTTAATCTAGCTCATAGACACTGTGTCTATCTTGCTGCTCTTTTCTATATGAAGCTGGTTTGGAGGAAACAAAAATTTAGCTGGTCCCCCTGTAAAAATCTTCGTGACTGATTATTTTGATCTTCATACAGTGTTGTTCGGGGGGGAGATTTTATTTTTCTAATATTTTTCCTACTGCAAAAACTGTTGGAGTGGAATGGAAAAGATCTTTTAAAAATGGTCTGACTAAAGATTTGAGCATTATTCAATAATACCAACAATTAGGGATGAGGTGGAGTATAAATGAGCTCTATTTCCAGACCTTTTCCATTTCCTACCTTCCACTGAAAACACCCAGGTACTTTTGCTTTGGATATGGGCTTGTTAGGCATGTTCTGAGACCTGGCAGATGCTTTAGATGATTTTGCTCTTCCAAGTTAGAAAGAATTTGGATTTTAGGGTTTGGTTCCAGTTTCACAGTCTGGGTAGCTTGGCAGATGTGACAAATATTATGCACCGATCTATTTGATGGCGTAGAGGGAATTGGTAGAACGAGTTGTTTACCTTTTTACATAAAATTTTAGACATGAAATTGGTCACCGTGGGGGGGAAAACCCCTCATTGCTGGCATGTGTAGGCCAGATTCACTGAATTTTAGGCTGTTTGTTCAAGCAACAGATTTGGCCTGTGAATGTTTGATTCCCACTCCATTTTCTTGGGTGGTGGGAACACCTGTAAAACACTGCAGAACTGGCTGGGTTCCTTAAAACAGGGCAGCTGGAATGAAGGGCTTGTGTTGCCTGTGGATGCTGCTATGTCTTTTCTTCCAAGCACCATTCCTGGAAATAACAATGGTCTTAACCTCTCTCACAGACGTTTGTTAAAAGGCTAGAAAGGGCCGATTTGGCCAATGCTTTTTCTGCATCCAGAAATTATCATCACTGTGTCGTGTGGTGGGAGTAAGGTACAGAGTACTTTTGGATTGAATGGCTGTCTAGAGAGGGTGAGGAGGACAAGTTCGAGTCCTAAACCTTATTTCCTGTGAAAGAAAGACTGTATGTCATGTGTGTGTACTTCTTTGGGGACTCTATCACTGTACAGTTTAGTTAAACGTGCTCCGAGGAAGGAGAAGCTGTTCCTCAGAGGTTTTTAGTTCATGCTTTGTGTTTAAAGAGGACTATTTTTCTTTAAAAAATAAAAATGGACAAGTTTTCACCTTAGTATGTGTGGTCCAGTTATATGCACACCGTACTTTTGTGTTTTTTTTTCTGTGAGATGGTGACTGAGAGTGTTTTATGTATTAGAATATGGTCTTCAATTTATGGTTTGATTTAGTAATGTAAGTTAAAGGACCAGTGATAAAAGCTTTTAGACATAGGCTTTCTAAGCACAGGCTTCAAAGGCTGTAGTTTTCCTCCATTTATATTTTTATGCCTCACGTTTTAGATTGTTAAAACAGGCTGCTAATTTGTTTTAAGACCTGGCCATGTATTCTGTTTTTTCTTTAAATACCTGGAGAAGTTCTGGGTATTGCTGTTCAGTAGGGGATGCACTTCTCAGGCACTTTTCCTTTCCCCCTGTCCTTTCAGTGTTAGAGACCTGTTTGGTTCTGCAGCCTGTTTTTATTTTCAGCAGTGCTGTAAGAACCACTGCTCCATCAGACCTGCCTTGTGCTGTTGGCAGATTTTTTATAACCAGTAGGGATGTTTCATTCTTAGCAATTTAAATATTTCCATCTAGCGCACTGGAAGGTCTCTGTTCAAAGACCTCCTATTTTTAAAATATGGGACATGGCAGCATTGTTTGAGCCACCACTATGGAGCTACTGTGTTTTTGTAAATGGGAGCAACAGCTTCATAGATGTTTTTCTTCTGTTTCTTAGCTCTGTACAACTTTTGGGAAAGAGGAACTGACTCCTTCCAAAAACCCTTCCAGATTTTTTTAAATTAAGGCACTTTGGTGGAGGTTTTAATTAATTAAGGGTGATCAAAACAACAGGTTTTAAAGGAGGGTGTATTTTAATTAAATGACTGGCATCAGCCCACTAATAATTCTGTACATATGGATGTACTCTGAAGGGTTTAGTGACTTGCAGTGCTTGCACAGGGATGCAACCCAGGTTGCTACAGCAGAGTTCTGCTCCTCCATCCTCTTCTCTCCTGCTCCATCCTCTTCCCTCCTGCTCCCTCCCGCTCCCGGCACTGCAGGGGGTGTTTGCCCCTGTAAGTACCAGGTGTCCAGCCTGGCCCCTGGACCCGCCGGAGCGGGAAGGAATGATGGATGTGAGCGTTTTTCCTGCGGGGATTTCCGCCCCCGCGATGTCCCAGCCGAGCCGCCCCCACCGCCGGCCGCGTCCCGCTCCTCAGTATTTGGGTTCTCGAAGCCAAACGCGCCGTCCTGACCCGGCCGCGACCCCGAGGTGTCCACCCCGGGCCGGGGGCGTGGGAGGGGGCGCAGGGTTTTAGAGGGGCAGCGCGGGGCCGGGGCGCAGCGGAGCGCGGGGCCATGGGCGAGGCGGACCCGGGCGAGCCGCGGGCGGGGGGCGCGGAGCGGGGCGAGCCGCAGAAACCCCCCTACTCCTACGTGGCTCTCATCACCATGGCCATCCGCGCCAGCCCCGAGCAGCGCCTCCCGCTCAGCGGCATCTACGCCTACATCGCCGAGCGCTTCCCCTACTACCGCGGCTGCGCCCGCGGCTGGCAGAACAGCGTGCGCCACAACCTCAGCCTCAACCCCTGCTTCCAGCGCCTGCCCCGCCGCGGGGGCCGCGGCGGAGACTGGGCTCTGGACCCCGCCTTCCAGGACATGTTCCCGGAGGGCGATTACCGCCGCCGCCGCCGCCGCCTCCGCCCTCCCGCACCACCAGCGCCAGCACCACCAGCATCCCCGGCAGCGCCCGCAGCATCCCCGCTGCCCGCGGTGCTCCCGCTGCCCGCCGCGCCCTGGCCGCCGCCGCCGCCTCCCCCGGTGCCCCCGGTGCCCGCAGGGTGCCCGCACGGGCCCTGGGCAGCCCTGGCGCTGCCCCGCGGCTGCCTCTGCCCGGAGCTGCCCGGCTGGGGCTCCCCGCCAGCCTTCCTGGGCTCCCCGCAGGGCTTCCCCGCCTGGCCGCTGCCCGCACCGCTGGATGCGGGCATGCCCTGCGACGTGGCGGCCAGGGTGGCCCCCGCCTTCAGGTGAGCCCCGACAGCTGCTGCATCGCCCGGCCTTCCTGGGAAAGAGGGTGGAATCGGCCCGGGAAGGAGCGCCGGAGGAAGAGCGGTGCGGAGAGTGCCTGTTGGCGGCGGAGATGCGCCCCTTGTCTCGCTCCTCTCGCAAGGGAGATTGCGCTTCTCCACCGCGGCAGCGGTCTGGGTTTGGGGTGGGAGGGGGGGACACGGTGGGTTTGGTGTCTGAATCTTCAGGCAGGGGCACAATTGCGGGTTTGGTGTGTGATCCCTCATGCAGGGGCACAATTGCGGGTTTGGTGCCTGGACCTCCAGACATGGTCAGAGGGAGCTGCAGAACCCGGGGGAAGGAGTCGGTACCGCGACCTCTGAGCCTGAAAGTACCCGAGGAGGAGTCACTTCGGGCTAATCCTTTGGTTCCTACAGGCAACTTATTTTGCTGAAGTGTCCTTAATTTTTTTTGAAGCTTTTCTTCCAGGGTTTATGGAAAAGCAATATATGTGTTGGGTTGCAGGTTTTTTTCTGGGGGGGAAATACCTCAAGCCAACAAACCCCAAAGATATTTGGATTAATAGTGAGAATCCTGTGGGTTTGTATTTGAAGTGAATTTATATGGGATTTTTCTTACGGGTTATTTTATATCGTTGCTGGTTATGTATGTTTACATACGTTCATTGTTAACATGTTTCTTGTAAATGATGCTGTAATTACTGTGTAACAATGTTTTCCCTTTGGGTTTCAGAGGGGATTGGTTTTATGCTTTTTCTCTCAAAATAAGGGTTTGGAGACAAAATATGCTTCCAATAAGAACCATGTTTTAAGGGAAAAAAGAGTTCAAACACTGCAACGTGAGGAGCAGCACTTGTATGTTATCCTGATAAAGAGTATTTTCTGCGAGTTGTGGCTTCAAAAAGTACTTAAGCTATTTTGATGCTTTTCTTCAAATCAGGTACAACTGAAGTCCAGTTTTATAGTTGTTATTTTATAGTTTTGTATACTTATGAAGTGATTCTGAATGTCATCTTTAAATTCTACCAATATGGTATAAACAGTGAAATATTGTTATATTTATCTGGGACAACAAATTTATGGTTGTTCTTACAAGATGCCAACATGTTAAAGATACTGCAGTTTTGTCATGTTTCAAGCTGGTTTCAGTTTTCATCTCATTTTTCGTGTAGTTCCTGATATCTTTAAACACCAAACCATTTGTTGTACTTTGAAGAACTGTATTTGGACTCTGGTTATAAATTCAGTTCAGTGCTTGAAGGGGAATGAAGGTACATGAGGATTGTTGTATTTTGAAGCCTGTATGTAACTGAAACAAGTTGTTCTGGGTTTTTTATTTTAAATAATGTAAGGTTCTGTTCTGCTTAGTAAAGTTGTTAAGTCCCTGCTGCAGTTTAGAGCATATGTGAACAACTCACATATGTGAAACTACAGCTGCTGAATTTTGGGTGGGAAGCTTGACCTCTGCACTCCCATTAATGCCACAGTGCCCAAAATCAGGGAAATAGGAAGAGCTTCTAAAAGTCTGGCTCTCTCTGTGTGCCTCTCACTGGTGATTTTATCTGTATTTTCTGGTTTTCCATCACGCAGCTGAAGGTCCAGGTCTCCTCAGAGACCCTGTGGTGGGCCCAGCACAGCGTGACACCCCTCCCTGGGCTTTTTGGGGGGAGTTAATGAGGAACACCCTCTCTCACAATCCAACAACAGCTCTGCCCATTCCTGAAGGGCCACTTAACACTGGCCCTCAGGTTTTCATGCCATGCAGCTGTGCTGGCCCAGGTGGGGCTGGTGCCCTCCCTCAGCCCCAGCTGTAGCTGCTCTGCTCTGATGAGACCCGGCAGCTCCCCCGGCTCTCACAGCTGCTCCTGATCAGCCCTGAGGGGCTCTGGGGGGCTCCTGCCCCCTCATCCTCCCTCCCTCAGGTCTGAGGGGCTCTGAGGGTCTCTGAGGGTCTCCTGCCCACCATCCTCCCTGCCCTCAGCCATGAGGGGCTCCTGCCCTGCCATCCTCTCTCCCCTCAGCCATGAGGTGCTCTGAGGGTCTTCTGTCCCCCATCCTCTCTCCCTCAGCCATGAGGGGCTCCTGCCCCACCATCCTCCCTCCCCTCGGCCCTGAGGGGCTCTGAGGGTCTCCTGCCCACCATCCTCCCGGCCCTCAGTCATGAGGGGCTCCTGCCCTCCCATCCTCCCTCCCCTCAGCCCGGGGGGCTCCAGGAGGGTCGGACCCTGCCCAGGGGTTCTGTACCTGCCCAGGGATTGCCCCTGGGGTGAGGCTGCCCCTGGCTCACCATTGCCTGGCAGGAATGGACTGGGGTAAGTGCTGCCCGTTTTTTACCTCTATTTTGGGGGGTTTGGGGACTTGGTGCCCTCACGGGGAGCGTTTGAGGGGAGCACTCTGCTGTCCAAAGTGGGCTCCAAACGCAAAGCTGCTTTTATGTTCCCCTTGAGTAAAGTCACCCCTCTCTTGGTTATTCTTCATGAAAAGGGGGCATTACAAAGCGAATGTCGTGGCCTGGTGGGTTTGGGGGCTGTGGCTCCTGTGGGTGCAGAGCGAGGGGTTGTTGGGCTTGGGTTCAGTCTGTGCTGGGTGGAGGGAAGGGCTGGGGGGCCCAAAGGAACCCAGAGTGATTTTTGGGTATTTGCAACCATTTACAGCAGCTTCCACTAAACAAGCACTTTGCTGTGTGTTCTCTGGCTCCTGTAATCCTGCAGGTAGCCAGGCACAGACATTTAGTGCTCTCAGAAGTTGTCTTTATTGTTGGGGGTTTTGTGGCTTTTTTTCTCCTGTTGTTATTCCCTGTTTTATCTTTTGGATGACTTTGGCTTTTGTGTCTGAGGCCTCTGCTCTCCCACAGCGATGGTGAGCCCAGGGGAAATCATTAGCTATGTCTGGTCCAAGGTTTTCAAAACTAACTGGTGAATTTAGGTCCTGGACACCAGATACTCTCAAGATTTTTGAATATCAAGCATTTAAAAGTGTTTGCATTTGGAGTTCTACAGTTGCAGTTAAATTTGGGAACAGCTAATTTATTGTTCATCCGTTGTCCTTGATAATTTAGTAGCTGGAAGTTCTTTTGTCTGTCTGAGATCCTGCAAAGACTGTCTTATCTATGTGTGTGATTCAGCAAATAAATGACCTTCCCAATTAACTTTGGCTTTTAAAAGTGTTGGGCAGGGAGGTGCTCTGTGTTTGGGGCTGGGGTGTTTTTGTTGGGTTTTCTGGGGCTTGGTTGCATCTTCAGGACTTCCTGGAGCAGTTCTAGTTTTTAACTTCTCAGGATGTATTTAATTATAACTGTAACTTATCAGCAGTATAATGTGTGTAATGGTGTTCACAGCTACAGCATTCAGGCCTCAGGCATTTCTATCCAAAAAACATTTACTCTCTAGAAAAGGAAATTGTGGTCAGTACATAAGCCTGTGTTTTACTCAGCAACTGCAGCAGAGACACTAGAAATGACATTTCAAGCTTTGTATAATTACTAATACATAGCAAGAGCTCTGTTTATATGTCAGGTTTCTGAAGATTGGGAAATAGATATGAATGGGGCTAAATCCTGCAAGATAATCCTGTGTACTAGAAACTGCATGAAATGCTGGCAGTGGAGACTATGAGAGAATACAATACATCAAGCAAAACAAAATTAGCAAATTAGTCTCAAGTTTTCAGTCACAGCCTGTGTCATGATTAATATTGTGAATAAATGGGCACAGGAGCTCTGTGCATTAAGAAATGCTAATAATGCCGTCAAGTTCCACAAAGTAATTATAGATGCAGGAGTTCTACATTGGTCCAGCTCTTGATTTTCATCTCTCAAAAGAGACCATACAGGTGTGACAGGCTTTTGAGGGCACAAGCAAGAGTCAAGAGCTCTTTTTCTTTCTCCATCGGGTTCATGTGTAATGTCGACCCTTCATTACTTTTAGCAGCCTGTTTAATTGGTAAAGAGTGATTTATTTGCCAGCACTTTGTCAGTTCCGAAGCTTTTCCCTTTGCGATTGCCACTAGGTGGGGCGTTTGTGTAGCGTAAGGATGGGTGTTAGAGGCTAAAGTGGGTTGTTAGTGAA